>CM060925.1:41275000-41552500 GCA_030737875.1 Allium sativum
GGCTTTGAGGAGCTTGGGTATTTTGAGGATTCTTGGTGTACTGCTGGAGTCTGTTCTTCCTTATCAGTTCCTCGATTAGGCTCTTTAGATGCCTACAATCATTTGCGCCATGCCCTGGTGGTTATGAAATTGACAAAATTTCTCGGATGTGATTGTCGCGTCACTAACCCTTATCTGCTTCGGGACTGGTTGTTCCTCAGCCTCTTTGGTGGCCATGAAAATGTTTTCCACCGTATGATTCAATGGAGTCAGCTCTGATTTTTCATAGAAACAGAACTTCTTGGTAATTCGGTTGTTTTTCCCTTTATTGCTCCTTTTCTGATTACCGGGGTTTTTCTGGCCATTCTCTGCATCATTATTCTTCTTTTCAAATTGAACTCCGCCTTCCGGGGTTTCCATGGTATAGGCCGAATCTTCGTCCACGCCTATATATTCTTCTGCTTTACCAAACAATTCCTCAAGTGTGCTGGGTTTCTTCTTTTTGATCCACCGCCCAAGCTTGGTCTTTTTACTTATATACTCCTTTAAGGCCATTAAGGCCAGACGAGGCTCATAATTGCCTACCTCGGCAGCAGTAGCATTGAAACAAGTGAGAAAGGCTATGATTGGCTCTCTCGGCCTTTACTCAAGCTCATTCAACTCCATAACATCACGCACTTTTGTTGCTTGGAGCCTGAATTGCTCTCGAAATAATTTGGCCAAGGTAGCAAAGTCATCTATAGATCTGGGCGGTAGTTTTGTGAACCAAAGCAACGCCGTGCCTTCGAGATAAGTCGGAAAGTACAAACATTTCAACTCATCAATGGCTCGTTCCCCGTCCATATGCTGGTCATATTTGAACAGAAATATGTTGGGGTCACTTGTACCATTGTAGACTTGGATCGCTGGTGGTTTGAATTTGTTTGGATATGGCGCCATCTTTATTCTTTCTATAAGTGGGGTTTTGGTGGGAGCGAATCCCCAATCTTTATCATCATCCGGCTTCTTCGAGGTCTTTTCCATAATTCTGCACACCACGTCCGTTAAGCGTTCTTCTTCATTGAGCCGAGCCACGGAGCGGGCACGTTCCTCCTTGCCGGATGTCTGCTAAGAAAACGGTCCCGGCCTGGAATCTGAGGCCCTTCGCCTCCCTCTAGGGGAGATGCCCCTTTGGTGGCACCGAGCGCTTGTCAAGAAGTCGCTTTATTGGAGCGGTTGCGCATTTCAGGTTTTGCTTCCTTCCAAGGACTGTTAGGATCTGTGATCTCTTGGATGGAATTCCCTCGATTCGGACTCGAAGAGGAGGAAGCCGCATCTTCTATGTGACCGACCTGGGCAGACTTAGCTCGTGCGGTTCCCAAGGCGACTTTGGTCGTAGCAGCTTGCTCGGCGAACATTGTTTCAAGCCTCGTCATCATAGCTTTATCTGCAATGTCCATTTGACTTGCTAAACTGGCCGCTACTTCATCAGGCTGCCTCCTCGTCACCGCTTCTCCAGCCTTAGAAGTTCCTCCATGCTCAAATTGGTCGGTGGGAGGAGTGTTCTCTTTGTTGGCGGCATTATCATCATTCTCGACATTTCGACTTGTGACCCTCTTCGGTGGTCTACCTGGTTTACCAATAGCTTCAGGCAAAGACTTGAATTAAATCATAGTGAGATGGACTTAGACCCTTAATGCAAGGTCCTGGATCTTGTGCAAGAGTGTGAGAGAACAGAAGATTGAATTGGCCCCACGGTGGGCGCCAAATATTGAAGTCGAAATTTGTCTTCAACACCAAAGGTGCATGGAATGCACTTCACCAATCCGGTAAGGGAAAATAAAGTAAGGCCGCAATCGAAGATGTTCTAAACATAAAAGTTAGAACACAAAGTTTTTATAGTGGTTCGATCCTATGAGGATATACGTCCACTTTCATAAGAGATTCCATTATCAATATGTTGATTACAAGATAAACTTCACTCTTACAACAAGTCCAATCACTCTCTCACTTAAAGATCTCATTTGAATAGAAAGACCAACGGTGATATGGTATGATTAGAGAAGAATCGGAAGGTTTTCTCTAAATGCTTGAACTTAGATGACGAGTCTTCAAATCTTAGGTCTTTTAGATGGATTCGATGGAAATCATGACTAATTGATGATTTGGTCTTCACTTAATGATGATGATGAGTGTTAGAACCCTTTGAATTGATTGCAGAAAGATTTCAGCAGCACTTCGTGGCCATGGAAAGTCGTCCTCCACAATGAAGAAATGATGGGGTATTTATAGGTGATTTTCAGACCAGTTGGCAATCCTGTAATTTCCCTGAACTCTTTTTTGGGCCGTCGGGCGGGCTAAAAGCTTCTGAAGTACAGTAGCGCGACCTACATAATGCGGAATGACCTAAATCCTTTGCGGCACGAGCTATGAAGGAAAAACGGGCTAGAGGATGCGGGACGATCCAGGGCTAACCGATGCAGGGCGGCGACGAGCTAAGGAGCGTGGAACAGGCTAGGACCGTATGTATTATGGTGGCGCGAGCTAATATGAAGCAGAATGACCTATGTATACTTAGAACGGGTTAAATTAGGACGGAACAGTTTACACCTTGATGGGGTGATCTAACTCCTTTAGCGGGCTAGCAAGTTGAAGAGCTGGCGGCCCAAGAACCTTGCGGGCTAGAAGTCTTTTAGAGAGCCGAGCGACCTAACGCCCTAAAGGAGCTTAGCGGCTCAAAGAGCTTGCACGAGTAAGATGTCACAACGATCTAACGTGCCCAAATGAGACAAAATTCCTTGAACACCCTTTATCGCCTGAATCGACCCGATATACTGCAACGATCTAGGGCCTTTAAGCGAGCCAAAGAGCTCAACGTGTTAGAGAAGCCTTAACGACCTAAAGAACCTATCGACCTAAAATCATCGAATGACTAAAGTATGCTTATTATTTTTTCTGAAACATATTTTATGGGTTAACAGCCAGTTTCTTCAAATTCCTCAAATTCCTCGTTTCAATGCTGCAATGCATGTTTTAAAATACTTAAAGGGCACTGTAAACTTGGGATTAACTCTTCCAGCGAAGTTTTGAGTTTCATCTTAATGGCTACTGTGATGCTGACTGGGGGATGTGCACTGACACAAGTAAATCTTAATCTGGATATTGCATTTTTCTTGGAAATGCACTGATTTCATGGAAAACAAAGAAACAAAAGGTGGTGTCTAAAAGCAGTACCAAGGCAAAGTATATGAGCATGAGTTATGCAACTAGTGAAGTGGTTTGGATTGAAGGTTTATTAGCAGATTTACAGGGATCTGTTTCAACCCCAACTGTTCTTCATTGTGATAATGTTTCAGCATTGCATATCGCTCAAGGTCCTTGTTTTCATGAAAAGACTAAGCATATGCGAACTAAGCATCATAATTTGGATGTTCATTATGTTAGAGAGAATATTCAGTCAGGATTTTTTATCATCAAGTATGTTAAATCTGCACTACAGTTGGCGGACATCATGACCAATTCACTCAGTTCTGATCAACACAAGACTTTGATGTACAAGTTTGGTATGGTATCTCTTTTGTCATGTCAAGATTGGCCTTCTTCTACGTGGGTCAATCTTGAGGGGGTGAGGGGGGGTGTAAAGCTTACTGTGTTGAAGAGTTTATTGTGTTGTGTAGTAGTTTTGTTATTAGCTATTTTGTATGTTGGTTTTCGTATTTACAACATTTTATTACTTTTCAGTTTATTTGTTGGGCTGGACTATTGAAGCCCAGTATTTGTATAAATACTTTGTATTCTGTACTAGATGGATGGGCTTTCAGAAAATAAAGTTTGTTTTTACCTAAGTTTTACTTTTCACAACGTGGTCAGATATTTTTTCAAAATTATATAGAATAGCATGGATAATGGATTACGATTGTTAAACGAAGTTACGATTTGTTTTTTTTTTTTCAAACTTCTATCATGTTATTTGTACCTATTGATCACTTTTTTAAATGATTACAGCTTGAGTACTACTTTGAGTGGTCAAACTATATCTGATATAATAGCAAGATAGTTTCGAGTGAAAAAATCGCTATGGACTGGCTGTGTGCATTATATGTCTATTTATTTGTAATGCAGTTTAAGACCATAATATTAGTACATGTTTAGACTAAATTATAATATATAAATGATGTGTAGTTTGACCTTAATTCCATCAATTCAAATTGTTATAACACAAATAAAATTTCAGTTTAGTGATTGTAAATTCTTGCGTTTCAGGTGTCCGAGTGACTATAAGAAGAAACTTGTAAAGAGAATATGATAAGCTCATTAGATAGAACTCTCCCTTAAAAGCTAGCTTGTAAGGGGAGGGTGCCTAATGGGCTATATACTAGCCAATAGCTCCCATATTTTGAGGTATGGGACATATCATTTCACCGCTCTTCGAAAGCCCGACATCCGCTTCGGCCTACTCTATCGACACTGACCCGACGGTAGCCCTTTTCTCTTCGGACGGCTTCACTCACCGACGGTAGCCCTTTTCTCTTTGGACGGCTTCACTCGTCAATGGTAGCCATTTTCTCGGTGGACGACTTCACTCACCTATCAATATTTTAATCCAGTCTATAGGTCGCCCCTCCCGCGGCTCGAACTTCCGTCGAACGGCTCTCAGTGAAAGCACTGAATGATAGACTAACTCTCCCTTAAAAGCTAGCTTGTAAGGGAAGGGTGCATAATAGGCTATATACTAGCCAATAGCTCTCATATTTTGAGGTATGAGACATATCAGAATAATAATTGGATTTAAGGTCTTATGGACCTGTGAGTGAATGTTTACTATATTTTCATTTCCAGTTTACACTTTGTGACCTTATCAAGTATGACATATACATTTGTTTCCATCTGTTCACAAGGTAACTATATATAGCTGCACTTTAAAATCGAGCATCGACCTAACATTACAATGTTATGAGGTTAAAATTAGTGTGACATTTTACTTGGGCTCTTCTATTTGTATAGTTCAAATGCCGAGTTTATCACGGTTGACATAAATCTTATGTTCGATGTGCCTTGAGCTTATGTTGGACGTAAGAATTTGCAATTGAGTTGAATAGGCATTTAAGTTGTCCGAGTATTGAGCCTAAATATTGAAGGAAAACAGTAAATGTTGGTATATATTACTGTATTTTGACTAAGCGCATGCATGTTCCTGTCACAATGTGTGCATAAGCATTTCTTCCATTAAAACATGTTGGCATAATTTGATTAATTAATATGTGTGATTTCACTTCATATACGTCTAATTTGTAAGTTTCATTTTGTCCATTTAGGTTTAGCTTTTACTGAAATGATGCTCAGTTAACCAAATTTTAGGTTACTACGTACTCTCTTATGATCTTTCTAATTTGTGAGTGAAATTGGTACTGCAGTTGAACCTTTTATCAAATTCACATGCAGGAAACACGAGTTTTAAGTAAATGCTATGTATTAGCAATTTGAATATAGTTTTGAACTAAAAATATCTTTGTTGTCAGGAAATAACCATGTTTATATGAGTTCAGTTTCTGGTTGAAAAGCATGCTTGAAGTATTTTGGATCAACTTTATGATTGTCAAGCTTTTGGCACTGCATTACAAGTGCATAAAAAAATATTCCTTGGAAGAAAAAGGTTAGCTTGAAATCTTTGAATGCCAATTATGTATGTATATATTTTTAAAAGAAAAATCAGAAAACTAAAGAAACTACTACTTTTTTTGGGGTCAAAACTTAAGGGTCTGTTTGGTTTCATCTTGTATCGGTTGTTTTTACTTTTTCAGCATTCATAACAAAATATGAGGATAATGTAGAGAAACATAAATTTCTAGGCTATTACGATGATGATTGAGAAACAATCGAACGGACAGGGGAACGACGGGGACGAGAAATTGTTTTCAACTTTTTTTTATTTTACTCAAAACATTTTAAAGAAAAATTCTATTGTATATATTAACGTCATTCGAATTGGGTATTTTTCGAAAACACATGCATCATGTAAACTCAAAATGTCAATTCCAACGGGGGCATAAGTTTGAACTCATGGCTTCGTTTGTTTATCAAAATTAAAATAAATGTCGACTTTTGTCATCATTGGAATTTGAATTTGTGATCATTTGCTTGGAAGGGTATGGTGGAAAGCTTGTGGCTGGATAAAAAAACTTCGAATCTTCTATCTTTATTATTAAAGATACATAATTATAAATGTCTTCATAGGTAATAATGTATGCAAAGTGCACTCTTTTATGCCTGTGAAATTAGAGCTAACTGGTTGGCGTATGAAAATAAAGACTCAAACGTGTGGGGTATGTTATTAAAAGGCTATATATTTCTATGTGTACCAAACAGAAGGGAACATACTCTTAATAGTTCTAGGAGTGGTAACCGTGCCATTTGGGAATATACATGCAATGAACATCATGCAAATACTTCATACAACATGAATTTTCCCCAACTTATTCTTTAGGGTTCCCTTGGGTTTGATAATGGGAAGAGTCACCCACGTAATTGTTGAATGGATAACTTGTATCCAAAGTGACTTTCAACTACTTACCTACTCTTGGAAAAATGAAGTGATGGTCAAAACACTTTATGGGATTCATGAATCAACTTTAATGTAATTCATCTCTAGTCAAAGTGTCTCTTTGTTATCTGCAGTAGCAATCTTACATATAACTATTGTATTTCTATCATTTGATGTATGAAAGTAAACAAGAAATATATCTATTCAAGGTTCATCATATTCCCCAAATTAGTTAATTCTTGTTTTTCTTATCATCAAAACCCAACATATTTGTGGTATTAGAGCATCCCCTTGTATTTTTTTTCCCTCTACAATGACCTCCACCAGCAACAATGATCTAACATTCACATATTCCCAACAAAATGTTCTCATCTTTATTGGCCAAGATTACGAGCAGTGAAGTTTTCTTATGCAAACATTATTCATATCTCATGATCTATGGGATATTGTTGAAGTGGGGATTCACGCCATCAACTCCTGAAGAGGTGGCTGCATTCACAAATGCACAAAAGAAGAAGCATAAGGAAAACAAGACCAAAGATGCAAAAGCCTTGTCTTTTATGCACCAAGGGGTAAGTCGTCCATTCTTCCGCGAATTACTACGGCTAAGACATCGAAAGATGCTTGGCAAGTATTGAAAAGTCAGTTTGGAGGACATGAAAAAATTATCACAATCAAGCTACAAAATACATGGCGTGCTTTTGATAATTTAATGATGAAAGAAAACGAGGGAGTGCAAGATTTTCTTTCAAGAGTCTCTCTTATTGCAAATCAAATCAGAAGCTACGGAGATACCGTAGAGGAGAAGAAGATCATCGAGAAAGTACTTCGATGTTTACCAATGAAGTTCGAACATGTCGTCGCTGCAATTGAAGAATCTAAGGATTTATCAAAGTTATCCTTAGATGAACTCATGGGGTCTCTCGAAGCACATGAAAAGAGGATGAGCAGATTTTCAAATCTAAACCTAGAGTAAGCTTTTCAAGGAAAGGTTAATCTCTCGCAGAAAGATCACAACAAAGATGGTAAACAACAGAAGAAAAAACCACCACCAAATTTTTCTCAAGGGAGAGGTTGTGGTAGACATTAAAATTTCCGAGGAAGAGGAGGCAGTGGTAACAACACTCCAAGATCTAATCAACAAAATTCTGATGAATGTTGCCGCATCTGTAGGAAGAACAACCACGACGCAAATAATTGTTGATATAAGTATAAGAGATGCAGAAACACAACTCACTCTCACAGAGATTGCCGGTATCAATAAGATGGTGATAAAGAAGAAGCAAACTTCACAGAAAAAGAAGAGGTGGAGCAGTTATTTTATTCCCATTTGAATTCTCAACAACATGGTGAAAATATTTGGCATGTGGATAGTGGTTGTAGCAACCACATGATAGAAAATAAAGAGATGTTCATCGATCTCGACGAGTCATATTCCTCTGAATAAGGCTCGGCTATGGCAACGAGCATAAGATCATTGGAAAATGAGCAACTGCAGTAAAGTCCAAAGTAGGAAAAATCAATGTCATCAAGGATGTTTTCTTTGTGCCCAGTCTTGCTCAAAATTTGTTGAGTGTAGGACAATTACTGCAAAAAGATTACAAAGTGGAATTTAATAATGGTCTTTGCACCATTATTAACAAGGAAAAGAATCTCACCATGGCAAAGATCAAGATGACTCCAAACAAGATCTTTCCCTTTAATTTGTCATCAACTAAGGAATGTGCGCTTCAAAGAACCGTCATCGGTGATGACTAGAAAATTTGGCATTTGAAGTATGGCCATTTAAACTACAAAGTATTAATTTTGTTGAAAAAGAAAAATATGGTTTTTGGTCCCCTACACATTGTCGAGCAGGAAAGTCCATGTGAAGGATGCATTTTTGGAAAAATGCATCGCCAACATTTCTAAAAATTTCATATAGAGCCAAGGATCCTCTTGAACTAGTGCATGCTGATATTTGCGGGCTGACGCAAACTCCTCTCAACGAAAACAAATATTTTCTACTCTTCGTCAATGATTACACCAAGATGATGTGGGTGTATATCTTAAAGCAAAAATCTGATGCTTTTCTGAAATTTTTTGAATTCAAAAAATTGGTGGAGAACCAAAGTAGGAGGAACATCAAGATTCTTTGCACAGATCGTGGTGGAGAATTTATCGGAAACTCATTCAACGAGTATTGCAAAAAAAGGGATTCACAGGCAACTTACAGTTCGGTACAGTCCACAACAAAACGGCGTTGCTGAACACAAGAATTGAACGATTGTGGAAATGGCTCGTAGCATGATGGCGGAGAAAGGACTTCCAAAGAGTTTCTAGGCTGAAGCTATGCTCACGATAGTCTACATCTTAAATCGATCTCCGACGAAGGCGGTTCCTGATCAAACTCCATACGAAGCTTGGTTCCAAAGGAAACCGCAGGTACAACATCTCAATTTTTTTGGTTCGATTGCATATTCTCATATTTCATCTCAGAAAAGAGAGAAATTTGATGACAAAAGCGAGAAGCTTATTTTCATTGGCAATAGCGACGAGTCGAAAGGACATCGTTTGCTAAATCCAAAAAAAATAACTAAATTGTTTCTCGAGATGTGATTTTTGATGAGAAACAATCATGGAGTAGGGGAGAAGATCAAAAACCAAAGTCAAATCCTCTGCACTCAACTTCTCCAACAATTCCAGACCCAACTTGTACTGAAGAAGTTCCTATTTTCCCCAGTGATCCGGATTGGACCTCATCATAATCCATTGGAGATTCATCTCAAAGCCTAGGAAGAAAATATCGTGGCTTAACAGACATTTATGCTACATCAAATATGGCTCATTATGCTGGGGAACCTAAACTTTTTAGAGAAGCAGTCAAAGAAGGTGTTTGGCAAAAGGCTATGGACGAGGAAATAGCAAGCGTCGAGAAGAACAAAACATGGGAGCTCGTTGATTGCCTAAAGGAAAGAGTGTTATCGGAGTGAAATGAGTGTATAAGACAAAATTGAATGAAGATGGCTCAATCCAAAGCGCAAAGCCTGCTTAGTTGCAAAAGGATACTCTCAATAGCCCGACGTTGATTTCAACGAGACATTTGCGTTGGTTGTTCGAATGGAGACCATTCGAATTGTTCTTGCTCTTCCAGCTGAAATGTAGCTACCCGTTTATCAACTAGACGTAAAGTCGGCATTTCTTAATGGCGATTTACGAGAGGAGGTAAATATCCAACAACCTAATGGGTATATTGTTGATGGAGAAGAAGAGAAAGTTTATCGTCTCAAGAAAGCCTTATATGGGCTGAAGCAAGCACCGCATGCTTGGAACACTAAGATCGATGGCTATTTTCAGAAGGTTGGTTTTCACCAAAGTCCAAGTGAAGCATCATCATACATAAAGAAAGGTGCACATGGTTTTCTTATAGTCTGCATTTATGTTGATGATTTAATCTATATGAGAAATAATCTTGTTATGGCGAAAGAGTTCAAGGAAGACATGATGAAAGAATTTGAAATGACTGATTTGGGATTGATGAAGTTCTTCCTTGGATTCAAGTTCGTCAATCAAAAGGAGAAATCTTTATTTTTCAAGAAAAATATCTTGGAGAATTTATGAGAAAATTTTGGATGGATAATTGCAAGTCTATCTCCACTCCTCTTGCTATTAATGAAAAATTGAAGATGGATGATGGAGTAACCAAGGTCGATGCAAGCACATATCGAAGCTTAGTCGGGTCATTGATTTATTTGACAAATACCAGAACTGACATTGTTTATGTAGTTAGCTTGGTCTCAAGATTTATGCATAACCCAAGCAAGTTACATCTTGCGACTGTGAAGCGTATTCTGCGCTATCTTCAAGGAATGATGAAATTTGGGATTAAGTACATCAAAGAGGAAGAAAATGAGCTTATTAGTTACACCTATAGTGAATGGGTTGGATCAGTTGACAACGCAAAAGTACATCTTGTTTTGTTTTCTCTTTGGGATCAAATATCATTTCTTGGTCATCAAGAAGGAATCAACACTCTCACTTTCATCTGCAGAAGCGGAGTATATTGCCGTGAATAAAGCAGCTTGTGAAGCGGTGTGGTTAAGAAAAATTCTTGCTGATGTTAAGAAGCAACAAGACAGTGGAACTTCAATCTTTTGCGATAACATGTCTGCCATTGCAATGACAAAGATTCCAATTTTTCATGCAAGGTCAAAAAAAATCGAAATTCGTCATCACTATAGCAGGCAACTTGTGGCCAAACAAGAAATCCAATTGATGATTGTGGGCACCAAGAACCAACTTGTAGACAGCTTTACGAAAGCCGTGAGTTCTGAGACTCTTGCACATTTTCGAGATCACTTTCGGATTACAAATTAAGAAGAGGTGTTGAATGAATAATTTGTATCCAAAGTGACATTCAACAACTTACCTACTCTTGGAAAAATGTAGTGATGGTCAAAGCACTTTATGGGATTCATGAATCAACTTTAATGTAATTCATCTCTAGTCAAAGTGTCTCTTTATTATCTGCAGTAGCAATCTTATATATAGCTATTGTAATTCTATCATTTGATGTATGAAAGAAAACAAGAAATCTATCTATTCAAGGTTCATCATATTCTCTAAATTACTTAAATCTTGTTTTTCTTATCATTAAAGCCCAACAGTAATCTAGACATCAGAAAGAATAGGAAAAGTGGATTGTAAGCTACCTCAGGAAGAGTTACAACATTCTAATTTGGTGTATGGTATGTTTTCTCCACTTTTGAAAAAAAATCCAATTTTATGGATAAATCTAATATGGTTTTCTATTATATGTCAGTTGTACATAAAAGACAAAATGCTACTTTTATCTTCTTATCAAATGTTGTTTTTGTGAAGATCACCGTATGGGATTACTGTGTTAACATACCTAACAGTTCTATGCATTCATTACTTCACATTATTGTGTTGGCATGTACTATGGTGTGCGCTATTTTTAAAGTACCATGGTTTGTGACCGATTTACTCCTACTATTTGGAGTAAGCAAGTGATACTGGTGCACTATCTCTCTGTGATATCTTTAAACGTTTATTTCATGTTACCTAGCCAAACCATGGTTTAGTTACATACATTGTGAAGTTCCAGAAATTTAAAGCCATTTATGACATTTTCCAACTTAAAATTATGTTAATTTCTTTTATGATTGTTAGCACCAAAAGTTGGCACAATGCCCAAAAATTTCGATAATTAACTAAATTGAGAAAATAAACGAGAAGTGAAGCAAAAGAAATATAAGTAAGAACACGGGAATTTATAATGGTTTGGTGCTTTCCCCACATTTATTTTGAAAGTTTTGTGTACTTTATTGCTGCCTTTAGGATAACAAGGTCTTGGACCGGTATGAGTTCGAAGTGTACAGTATAAAGTGAACAAATGGCCAAAAGATTAATTTTTTTCAACAGGGTTGGTATTTATAGATGTGGGTACTTGAAAATATCCTAAATAAGTCAGGGAGACGTTGTAGGAGTGTGGAAAGGGCTTGGCCCATGTATCCCTTAAGCAAGGGATCGGTACTGATCTCTTTTGGTAGGAATATTACTGATTCCTCCAAATAAGGGAGAACATGGTGCAATCCCTTCTATGGAAACCCCATGGTGTCTCTGACCTTTGAAGTTTCATCTTGTTCCGACTTGTGGTTGGAGAGATATTTGTGTTGTTGATTGAAGTTGAACTATTTTGCTGGTTCATCTGGATTAGTATCGATCCCTTGCTATTAACTAGGTTGGTCCCTCACTTGATGAGTTTTTGAGCACTGGTCTGCTAGGTTCATTTGATCTTGTCTCATGATGCTATTCGGGCTTGATATCTGGACCTTCATATTATCGTCTGGACCATTAGCCTTACCTAGTGGGAACCCAAAACACAGGTCATCAAATAAATATAGGATGATACATGAAATATAACAAATTCAATGGTATATTTACTTATTTTGGAAAGCTTGAAATGATCATACGAAGAAAACGTTGTATGTAAAAAGCCTTTATCTTTTTAATGTTCGTGATATATTTTTGGATGTTGTGAAGAAATAAGCAATAAGAAAATATTGTGAAATACATTGTCCAAAGTATCACTTCAACACTAATGTTTGTTCTATTATAATTTATTTAGACTTCATATGCTAAATTGTGTGTAAACATGTTAAAAAACAACTTAAAAATATGACAATATTAAAATTCTCCATGATGGTAAAAGTATTATTCTCATTATGGTAGCATCACCATAAATTTGCATTTTAATTCCATCGCATGTACGAATTAAAGGCATTTCCCCTTCTCTAACATGTACCTTAAACCTTAAGCTATTGAATGTTATTAGACATCTTGCGTAATATGCAAGTACACGATGCGAACTCACCCTCTCCAGCAAGAGATAGTTATCTGCCAAAAGAGTAAAAAACAAGGGAAGGATTATATTTTCCATGCATCGGTAAACACTTGAACAATATATCACAGGTCCCAGGATCGAAACCTGGCTCTGATACCAAGTGCGATGGCTAGGAAAATGAAAATGAATCATTCTCTAACTCCTTTCATCCCTCTCATAACCCATTTCGGGATTAGGGTTATGCGAGGGCTGAAAGGAATTAGAGAATGATTCCTTTTCATTTTCCTAGTTCAAGGAGTGGGTTTTGAATTTTAAACAATTAGGTTTTTCTCTTCATTTGTACACATCTTTTGGTGCACTAAAAAAGCTAAAATTGAAATTATTCTTATAGCAGGAATCAAACGTAATAGAAAGTAACACATGGAAGGAGCCAAAGAGTTTAGCATCCATAATGAGGTAAAGTTTGTTTCATCCTCAATTCAGCACCGTCATTGATAGTGAACTCAGCCATATGAATAATATGTATAAACTGAGAGTATATTTGACATGTCTATAATATGATTAAATTAAAAGAAAGAATAATAATATGTTTTATTATAAAATATTCATATGACATAACTTACAAATGCCCTCCAATAGTATTATCAAAGTCTTGATTATTCATAATGATTACACTTCAATGGAGCAGCCAGTTGCCTAATTCTAAAGGATTATGGTCGAATTTACATGGAACCTGTAGGCTGTAACAAATCGTATTTCTCTATTATTTATTATTGAATTTAATATGATATCGATTACTATTATGGTTAGAAGTAAAACCTAATGATTTAATTATGTAAGTTTTATGGTGTGAGTTTTATTAAATTGATTGAGTAATGAATTTCAACTGATTAAATAATAGTAACTTGTAATGATTGTAAATGAAACTATGATTTGGTTTGTATTGATAAATATTGAAATTGGAATTAAATACTGAAGTATTTGAATGAAATTGATTTGATTAATTTATAATTGAAATTCAAATTGAATTTGGTAAATACTCAAAATTGAAAGTTAAAATAAGTGAAATTGATTTCTAAAATTACTTTAAACTCTATTTGGACTCGAATAAAGGTAATGAACATTGAAATTTAATTTAAAAGTGAATGAATAAAAGTTGAAAAATATTATATAGGACAAATTTTTTAACTAAGCCTCTCATAACAACTTATTCCAAAAACATGCCTGTTTCGTAACTTATTACGAAACTAGATTTGTTTTTTATCATGCAATATTGCTATGCGCGTTCCATAAATGCACATGAACTATTTTGTTCATGTGATGGAATGCGCATGTTCAATTATACCTCCTAAACACACAAAAAGTTGTGTATATGAATTTCAGATAAAAACTATAGCCCTTATCATAACCCATTTATCTTCTATTTCTAAACCCTCTTAAAAAAACTAACTTCAAAACTGTGCAGCTTATGCCTCGCTATTACCCCGCCATATCCCCGCTATATCGTGTAGCGGGTTTCTAATGCTACGTTATTTCCAAGTAGCTTCCCAAATAGCCTTTCTGCTTTAATCTCCGCTATATTCCGATATTTCCGATGTATCCCATTATTTCAGCTATATTCCGCTATTTTCGCTATATCTTCTATATGAGAAATGAATTAAAAAAATGAAATTTATGAATTATAAAATTATTTTTTAAATATATTTTTGTAACATATTTTTTAGAATATAAAGTACTATAATATTCTATTAAATTTAGTCAAGCTAAATAAAAGTTTACACTTATTTACATATATTGTTTATGCTTTTATTTAAAGTTAAGAATGTATTAATTATAATTACATTGAATATTAATTTTTCATTTATTTATCATTTATATATTATTAAAAGCATAAATACGAGTTTTATATGTTATTTTAGACACATTCGCAATATCCCGCTATTTCCTCGCTTTATCTCCGCTACAAATTTTTGCGCCTCCGCCGCATTGGATCCGCTAAGCGCTTTAACTGCACAGCTTCAAAATCCATATTCTCAAACATAAATCAACTTCCAAACATTAAATTTTCTTCCTTTCATCTTCAAAATCATACAAAATGGAAGAAGCTTCAACATCTTCACAAATAAGAGGTAAAAATCTTGGTTTAGAACTAGGATTCGCAATCAATCGTTTTATGAGTTTAATTAGTGTAGTGGGTTTAATCAATATTTGATTCACTTGCAGATGTAATAGTTTTGATTAAAATATCGTTGTTCAATTTATTTATGTTAAATTTGTAATTAGGGTTTACAATGGCTTTGTGTTGTAATATTGTATGAAAATGTTATAGGATGTGAGTTAGAGCCTGGGCTGGTTGATCGTACCGTGCTATACCGACAAGGTGAACATCGTACAACAATTTGAGCTAATGGAAGTATATTTGTACATATTTGTACGATTGTTACTTCATTTGTAATGATTTGGTATTTTTGGTAATCAAATATCGTACATTGACATTGTTTTAGTAGGGTTCTTCAAAAGTTGTATTGCTTGATCATTCGAGTAAATTAACACTCATAGAATGTAAAAGAACCTCTAATTGAAGATCACCTTCGAACACCTGGAATTTGGAAGGTGTTGCAAATAGATTATATTAGGTTGGATCACGGACTCATCACCGCATTGTGTGATCGATGGAGACCTGAAACTAATACGTTTCATTTTAGAGTTGGAGAAATGACTATTACTTTGCTTGATATTGAGAATATTCTTGGTTTTCCTATTGACGGTCCTCGTATCATTTATAATGATTCCCAAACCAATTACATTGAATTGTGCAATGAGCTTTTAGGTGTAGCTGTTCTCGAAAATCAATTTTTTTCGAGTTTTGAAATTAGACTGAAATGGTTTTGAAAGGTATTTGGTGGTCATTTTCATCCTAATGCAATGGAAGTCGAGATAGAGCTTCGAGCTCGTACTGTAATTTTATACATCTTAAATTCTCGTCTTTTTGTAGCTCATTCAAAAGGACGTACTAGTTTAAAGTATTTTCCATTCTTAAGAGACTTTCTACAATTTCGTTATCATACTTGGGTTAGTACGGTGCTTGCTAATTTGTATAACAAATTATCGGTGGATGCATTCCGGATATCTAATTATGTACCTGGATGCATGTGTTTATTGTAGGTATATTGTCTTTATTTTATAATTACAATGCATATTTACACTTCCTATTCTCTATTTAAATTACATTTATTTGTAGTTATGGTTGTGGACATACTTGGCTATTAGTCGACCCAATATACACATTCCAGACAATTTGGATCCTAACCTTCCTTATGGGTGCAGGTAAATTTATATGATTATTAGTAGATTTAAATTATAAAAATTAGGTTTATTTAACATTTTTAATTTTCATGTAGATGGAACGTTGCAAAGCATTAGCAGATACTCTAAGGAATGTCTTATTTATAGGAATGAATTTGATTTGATGCTAGCTGAGAGTGTTACGTGGAATTCGTATGATTTAGATCTTGGGGTATATTTCATCAATCGATATAGATATCTTTTGTGCAAGACTCGACTTAATTTCTTTGTATGCATTGAAAATTAATGTCTGGACCGGGTACTGAGACAGATTGGTTATATTATTCAAAACATTCCCGATCTGGTTGTTCTAGTTCCTAAGAACCCTAAAAATTGGGATGATTTCATGAATGAAACTATCCATAATTGGACCAACATAACGGAAAATGTGATTATTGAGAGAACCTCCTATTACGTTGGCCGAGTACGAGTATTGGTATTGGCAGATTACTTGTCGTTTCATATTGAAACAATCTTCTAGCCAGATAACTGCTTACATTCCTCGTGTGCCTTTGGAACGTGATGTCATTAGTGGAATTTACACGGCTATAGATATGACAGAGGACATAAAGCAAAGCCGGTTTGAGCCTGAGCAGGTGAAAGTGAAATGTGTTGGATTGAAAAATTTGTTAGATTCGATTTTAGGTCGAAACAAGTTGCGTATACCTCACCCGCCTCATCAACCCCTTCCCCCGCCTCCTCCTGCATTCCCGACCCCACCTCCTATTTTAGGATCGGGACCCGAGATCCAACATGAATACGAAGGTGAAGGAGCAGGTAAAGAAGGCAATGTTTGGTAAATGAATGTTCAAGAACTTTGGTGTGTATCGCAAAATGGTCACAATAGAAAGATGTTTCACAAAGTTTTGGATAAGGAGGAGGCTCTTCGAGTGGAATACAAGTGGATATTTTCGTTGGTCCGTCACAACCACCACTGGAAAGTCAACAAACAGGTGCGTCGTCTCAACCAACATCCAACCCTCCTGAACAACTTGCATCTTCTCAACCACCGCCGATAACGAAAAGGTATACAAGGAGGAATAAGAGGGACATGTCGCTAGAAGTTCGAAGACTTATAGACGACTAGCAAGTTTACAATGGTTTAGAGTAACTGAATAATTTGTAATGAACTAGGGCTTATGGGTATTTTAATGTTTGTTGGTCATTTGAATGTTTATGTTGAATTAATGTTTATGTAATGAACTTGTTTGCAATTCTTTGTTTGAATTCTAAGTTGACTTCTATGTTGGATTCGATGTTTTAAATGTAAATTTGATTTGATGTTTGAAATCTATGTTTGTGTTCATATTTTGAAATCTATGTTTTAATTATGGAAATGTTAAACCACTTCTATGTATTCCATGATTCGATTCCAACAATAGAAAATGCCAAAGGATAGAGACCTTGGTTAGCATCAACAACGGTGATAAAAGGTAGTGTGCCTAAATAGCAACTTTGAATGGTTGGTGAGTGTAGTTGATTATTAGGAAGGGTTTGAAGTTGGGAAAATGAATTTTGTCTTAGGTTGGAAGTGAATGAGGAAGAAAGGTTATTGGCTGGGTAGAAATAGGGGGTGGAATACGTATGAGCATACAGAAAACGCTTGTATAGGAAATCCTTCATGAGCATTTTCGGTATGCTCATATGTATTACACCCCCTATTTTGACCCAGCCAACAACCTTTCTCCTCCATTCACTTCCAATCTAAAAAAATACCCATTTTCCCAACTTCAAATCCTAATTCCTAATAGTCAATTACTTCAAGAACAATCCTTTACCGATCTTCAATCTACTTTTAACTAGCAACTTTAACATTCTTCGCATCAACTTCGAAAGGTATTTTTATTTGGGTTTTTTCTCCTTTATTAGCATTGGCAACTATATTTAATCTTATGCGGTTTAATATTGGATTTTTGCACTAAGAGATGGACAACTGGGAACTTGACAATGAAATTTTGGTGATGCAGTGTGAAGACTTTGAAATGAATAGATCAATTAATGTTGACGTTCAAAAAGAGATGGTGGAGTATGTTTAAGAGACGCAAATCGATCCAATACCGCAAGCAAAGCAACCTGAACCAAAGACACTAAACGCCCATTTACATGCAATTGTCGTGAAACAAAAACTGGGTCAAAAATTCTACCACAACGAGATCCCACTAGAGTGTCTATGTGATGTTCCTCCAAACATGCGAAATTGCGCATATCCAGAATGTCGATATGAAGAAGAAAGTGTGGTTGTAGTTTGAAAAAATGATACTAATGCAGGACGAAGATTTTTTGGTTGTAGTTTATACAGAACACAATATGGACTCGGAAAACATTCAATATTGCGATTATTTCAAATGGATTGATCCTCCAATGTGCGCTAGGGGTCTTCAATACGCCCTATAAATGCAGAAGGAAGCGGGACATTTGGGAAAAATTGTGCAAGAATTAAGAGGAGGCAGTTCGATTTCAAACACTCGTTGGTGTTGATTCAGTCTATCGAGTTCTTTTAAATCGTGTAATATCTATGTTTTCATGTTTCTCTCAAAACTTAATCTCCATTAAAGCCTAGCTTCATTGTATCGTATTTAATTATGTGTAACCGAATCATCTAATTATGATGTTTGTGATCTTACGATGACGTTTGATTGTTGCATAATGTTATATTTTATATGCGCACGATTTGGTTTAATATCGTTTATTGTTATTGGTCATTTGAACGATATAGTTATTTAAACGATAAAATATTGAAATATGTTATCCTTATTCCAAATAGAGTTAACTTTGATCATGCATAACAATTTAGCCAGATGTTGAAATATAAAATGATGAAATATAGTTTGTATATCAGTGAATTCTTATGCATGTTCGAATATAAATTCTTATGCATGCATGAATTCATATGGTTAATCTTATGCATTCATGAATTCATATATCGAAATATGCATGAACTCATATGTCGAAATATGCATGAAATCTCTTATTGAAATATGAATGAATTCATATTTTGAAATAACTTGAATTCTTATGAGTTGTTGGCTTATATAAGCTTGGTGTGTTTTTGGCAGGCTAAATTAGCTAAGCGCATTCAGCAAACGTGCATGGCCATTTATGGTCATGCGTGTTTATGGAACGTGCATGAAAAAAATAGAAAAAAAAATTCGCGTTCCATAAACGCGCATGAACAAATCTGTTCATGCGAATTTATGGAATGTGCATAACAATATTGCCTGATAAAAAATAGGCCTAGTTTCTTAATAAATTACGAAACATGCCCTTTTTTGCAATAAGATGGTATGAGAGGCTTAGTTCAAAATTTTGACCTATTATATTTTGATTAACTTATTAAAGTGATCATTTCGCAAACGATCTCGAAATTTGATAAAGCCCATTTCATTAGGTTCAGAATATTAAATTATTGTAAGATTTCAAATTTTGTAGCAATCGGGCTTTTTGTTTGATCGTGCGAGCTCGAAATGCGTAGAAATGGATTTTTAGAACTTAAAATTAAAACAATCTAATTTCAGAAACTAACTTCTAAATACAATGGAATTTGGACTTGTGACTTATGACTTGTTCCATTGTGTTTAAAAATGTTGAAAAGCTCACTTTCGATAAATATAACGTTATTGTTTTCGTTCAGAGTTGTACATTAGTTTTTTTATGAACTTATGTAGTCATTAAGGCCAAATGGGCTTATATAACTAAACCCACATACCTATTGATATGAATATGTGCTACAAACCCTAGCAGTAGTCTCTAATTCACTTCCTCGTCCCTAGTCCCGAAATCCAAACACTAATCGTATTTTAATGGTGATTTACAAATCAAACTTGTGATAAAAACCAATCTGCTTAGAAAAATTTGGAAAAATATATGGAATTGAAGGTCTCAATGATACAAGTTAGTGGCAAGTCTTGGTTTTCCAAATCAGTGTTTGAATCAATGGGAAATCACGGTCAAATATTCGAAGGTCGAAACCCTAAAACAAAATTTGGGGGTTTTTTTGTGTGACGATTGACAAAGGTATATAAAGGGAAGTTGTAATGCTCGAGCATACAAATTCATTGGTGGGTTCTGTTTGATCTATATTGGTTGGGATTGGCCAGAATCTTCGTAAAAGGGGTCGAAACCCGCAAATTTCATCTGGGCGGCGCAGGGTCCGTTGGCAGTCAAAGGCGGAGACTTCGTGGTGGAAGTGCTGAGGAGAAGAGCTGGAGGGAAAAGCTGGCGTGGCGATGTACGATTGGGTGGGAGTATTTTATTATTTTTAATATATTTAAAATGCAATCCTTAGAATGTGAATAACTTTTGCATACAGACATAAATTGATGCGTATTTTATTTCGTTGGGATTGTATCAAAATTCCAAACGACATTGAGTCGGTTTGGTTGGATTTTGAGACTGTCAAATTTTGGGCCTTTATTTGAATTTCTAACCGGTTCAAAATCAAAGGTGAGTGAAACACTTAACTAAAATATTTAATTGTTAGTTAAATTAAAATCATGTTATGATATGATTGTACTGGTTGCTGTTTGGTAGTTTAAAATGCATATTTATGTTGATTTGCATTGGTAATATAATTTAATTTAATTGCTAATTTAAATTTTACAATTAGCTTAAAATTGAAATTTAACTAGTTTAAACCTAACACCTGATTACTAACAAATTAATGTGATATTGAACTGTTTGGATGGATTGATTTTGGTGGATGCCTTGGATTGATATGTTTGATATATCGGTGTTTAATTGTGTGATTCACTTTGTTATTCACTTAATTTATGTATAATTGTTGTTTATGTTGACTAATCTTAACCATTTACCCTAGATGTCATGAACATCAAATAAACCTGAGATTAATCATTAAAATGAAATATGAACATAGGTTGGAATGATAAATGCCAGTGACCCTCTGATTTGGATTGATATAATATATATCCATCCCTGAAATACTAAAATTAAATTTAAGTATCACTTGGCCATAGGATAGAAAATTATATATGGATACCAGTTGATTAAATAAATTTTGTTTTAAACTTTGAGTTTTGAGATATTGTTATGATGACAATATAAATGATGTTTAGAATAATTGTTCATCATCGAAATTTATTTTGAATTTAAGAGATTTAAATTAGTACTTGAATATTGAAACCAAAATTTATCATATGTTTTATGGTTTTAAATGAAAGTTTAAACTGAAGTTTCTAATTTATTTGAATCAAAATAATCGAATTGAAGTAAATCAGGAATATTTGTGAATTAAAGTTAAATTGAAACCTTTTGATTTAAACTTGAAGATGAATTTGATTTGGATGGGATTTGAAACCGAAATTCGATTTGGAATGAAGTACTTAAATGGATTCTTGAAATTGAGATATGAATCCAAGTTTATTGAGTGGGAAAGAAACCATTCTAATTCAAACTATTTTAATTTTAAACCACTATATAAATTGTTTTACTAAATAACTATTTCACTTTATCGACCATTTTATTCTCAACCATTATATATGTTAACTTTTTTAATAAACTACTTTATTAAATAATTATTTCACTTTATAAACTATTATGTTTTTAACCTATATATATTAACAATTTTAATAAGCTACTCTAACAATCAACTATTTATTTTATAAAATACTTTGATATTTAACTAAATTTAATAAATCCTATTTTAAATTCCAACTATATTTATATATAACTTTTTAATGTACTAACTATTATTTTTCAGTTTGTTTCAAGTATGTCTAATTTTTTTTTAAATATAAACAAATTCAACTATTTTAAATATTCAAATTGTTTTAAACTTGGAGTCATTTCAGGATATAAATTCGGTTTTAAATAAAGATTTCAAATAGAAGGTATATTCTATTTTGGATATAAAATGGTTTTAAAACAAATTTTGATATTTCAATATGAAGTATGAACCATTTTGAAATGTAAAATATCCAACTGGTGTGAAAAATGTAAGCGTTTGGTTGTTAAAGAGACCAGGGCCAAATATCAGATTTGCCGAACACTATTGGAATGTAGTAAAAGAATGATGATGGATATTCTTGACCTTCAGGTCATAATTATAATGACTAAAGAAGGAGTCATGCCCAGACCAATTGAGTTGGCTACTCTTAGCGTACATGCTTCTTCGATACCATATCTTTTACTCTTTGATTAATTGGACGTGCCTTTGATTTATGAGTATTGTCTGAGGTAGGCGATAGTTACGGCTATGCGTTACCACCTGCCTGGGTCCGCAATTTGGTAAAATCCTACCTTTGGATACAACCTCAGTGCCTTTTCATATTATACTGATCGAACCCCCTACAATTTTGATTTGATGTTGTTGTATAGCAGCACATCCTTATCCATCGACCATTCAAGTAGTGTTTTATATGCAATGTTTATAAACGGCGTAAGGGTAAAAATGTAATCACACTTACGTTATTTTAAATAGTAAATTTACCGTATATACTATTATGATAACGTATTGTATTATATAGTATCTAGTTCAACGGAACCTTAGGAGATGGAAATTCACGTAACATCTCTTAAGTTAAGCAATCACGAACACATTGGATATGAGGAGTCAATTACCGTAAGCATCTTAGACGCTGTGACTCTCATATTATTATGAGGTTTTGATTTGACTAATAGGAGAATATTTTGTTCTGATACGAGAATTTTTGTCTTTTCATTTATTCTTGGGTCAGCCAGAGTTTTCAGTTAGCGAAGACCACATTTTATTTAAGGATGAAGACAAAGTTTTGGTATATTATCTATTATATATTCCCACTACATCATTTATGTTTTGCTTCGTTATTGTATTACGTATAGGTATGTATAACTCTGATAATTATCGTAAAGTATAATTAAATGTATGTCTTAACTTCATGGAGTGTTTTTTATTATTATATTTTGCCATCCACTTGAGATTTTGTGATTGTTATTCTTCTTTCATTTTCTTATATTTACCACAATAACTATCTGTAATTTAGATCTGTTTGGACGACATGTGTGGATTATTTTTGACTTGAATGGTCAAAAATGAAGGTCGTTACAATTTGGTATTAGAGCTTTGGTTTAGCGATAACCTTGGCTTTATTTTGGGTTAACTCATTGGAGATAGAGTAGTAATACCCTAGAATGAGTTTGGGTGTATATGAGGGAGTGTACTTGTAATTTAAATATAAAAATGGTATTGTATTGTGTTAATTTGTTCCGTTGAGTATTTATGGATTCTTGTCCATACTTGGGACACCAAAGAATCAAAAGGGATTTCTTAACACTCAAATCAAGGAGACCGACACAGTATTGTTTTGTATTATATTTTTTCTATAAATAATTATTTTGGAAATTATTAATTTTTATTTTATTGGTTGCTAAGAGATGATAATATTAGATTATCATCATTTATTATAGAATTAGTCAATAATTCTAACTATTGTCTATTGAATGACTATAAGAAAATGATACCTTTGAATATATGATTGATCATAAAATATAAGTGAAAAAAATGAATTTAAATTAGGATTTGAGAATTTAATTTCGGGTGCTTCTGAAGAGTCATTTGCAAATGTTTTGGGAAAATATTAGTATTATACTAAAATATTTTGAGTAGAGATTTTTTTTTCAAATGACTTTAAAGGATGTAAGTGTGTATTCTCCTCTAGTCTCTGGAAAATGACTACAGTGATGATTGCATACATCATCGACATTTATTTTCATGAGTCTGAGTGGGAGAGTCCACTTAGTACTTTTATATATTATTTTGAGAAAATTGAATTTTATTTTAATCTTTTAAAGTATGGTTTGAAATAAATGGTATAATATATATTATTTCAAAAGTTTATTTGGAAATGAATCCGGAGTTTGAATTCTTAAGCTCTCGAATAATTAATGATTTTCAAATTATGAAATGAACTAAAACTTGAAATTTTAGAAACTTCTGAATTATTAAATAAGAAAATGAACCTAAGAGAAAAATAAATTAAAGCAAAAACTCTTAGAAATTTAAAATAGTGAATTTTAGACCAATTTGGAAACTGTTGAACCTGTATAATACTCAATCTTTTCTTTAGCATAAATATGACTTACCAATTATTTAAGAAGTTAAAAATGTATAGGAATAAGCAATTGAATAATATACAAGTATAGGTATAAACAATAAAGATGAAATTAAATCGATGGTTTATTACTATGAATAAAACTTAAGTCATCACAATAAATTGATATATACTTATTTTGTTATGAAATTGAATTCAACTAAGTAAGGTAAATTAACCAAATTAATGAAATAAGCTAACAAAGTGCATTAAATTAATGAAATGAGTAAAATGAAATGGAAATTGGAATGAACTTAAATTATAAAGTAAAAACAAGTTTAATGAACCATAATGATTGAAAATAAGTCAATGAGATTTTAAAAATATATATTAATTGAATATGAATTCATCACAAGTGAATAAGTGTATAAGTTAATACATTTGAATGAATTGAATGTATGTCTATATAATTATTAGTAAAAAAAATGAATGTTAACAAATAAAATCAAATAAAATCAAATAAATAAATAGTGATAAGAAATGAATTGCAATAAACCAAATATGATATGTGAAAATATGAATTAGTTTGTTAGGAATTTAGATAAATACTAGTGTTGGGTGCTTTTATTGTTACAATCTATATTAGTGTAAGATTATTGTGTATATAATTGTTATTCCTTATATATGTTTGTATTTTTATTTACATAACTAGGAGATTTATCTTTGGAAGGAGTCGATAATAGGGTAGTCAACCAGTTACCCATCCATTTACATAACTAGAGATAAGATGCAGACTATGATGGATAACATGCCAGTTAGAATGATTTCATGATAGGAGGAGATAATGGAAAATTTCCTTAGTAAGATTGGAGAAATAATAGCAGGTAGAGTAGAAGAAAATCATAATAAAGGCCATGAAGCATAAGTTAACAAGCCTAAAACTAGAGCGACACGTGGAAAATCCCAAGCAAGCAATATATATTAGTATCAATTTGGCTAATATATAGGTAGAACCATAACCCTGGTGCTTGGGGCATGGCTCAGGTTGATCACAAAGGAGATGTTTTGTGTTAAGGGAATGAAGTTGGGCATGCCGACATGGATCAGAACATGGAAGCATAGCTTGAGGAATACGTGCCTACCCTCATGGAGTTGGGGAGCGGGTGAGAATGCTAACTGTAGAACATCTTAAATGAAAATGATACCTTGATGAAGATGGAAAGGCGGGCTATAAGAGGCAAATTGTCAAATCAAAATTTAAAAGTCGTGAACAAGGGTCCATTTTCTTCGAACATCCAATATTCTACGAACCCACCAGAGTTCAAATTATCAACACTGGAGATGTATGATGGGAAGTGAGACCCTATTGTTTACTTAATGAGATATATCCAACTCATGCAAGTGTTGGAAGATAAGATTTTATGGGATGGTGTTTACCTTTATAGTTAACTCACTTGGCTACACTTTTTGGATAGTTGTTGAATGGGTCTATAGGAACATAGGTCAAACTGGTGGACTTACAACCAAATGTGATGATTTTATTGATAGTAAAGCAGAGGGTTTGAGAATCCTTTAGGGATTTTTTGATTACGTTTAATGTAGACGCTGCCGCGGTTGACAGGCTTGATCCATTAGTGGTTTGGATGCCGGTGTTTTCTAGATTTTCTTATAAAATGGACTTCAAAGTGGTGCTAAAACGGGATCAGTCGGTGGATCGCATATAGTTTTATTATGAGCTTATAATGTTTTTTCTTAGGAGGACTTTGAGGACGAGAAGAAAGATGTTAATGCTATAATGGCATGGTCTACCTTGAGCATGATCAAGCATGGATAAGGGAAAAATGAAAAAATGTTTTAGATGTTTTTAACTCCAAAACTAGCGGTAATACTTAGTTTAACGCAAAAGCACCACCCACAATGTGGAAAATAGAATATAACAGATAAAATAAATGGAAAAAGGAAAGAAACAAAAAGAAGAGAAACACAATTTTATAGTGGTTTAACTTGAGATAATGCCTACATCCACCTTGAACACTTATATTGTTATCCTTTCCATGCCAGAATACAATGAATTTCAACAGATTGCAATATACCCCTCCATAGTAAAGATACACAAGAAACTACAGAAAAGGTTTATTATCAGAGTAAATCTCGATAATTAACTCAGATGACTTGATCTTTCTGTCTTTGGAGATATAACAGGGACGTTGGAGATGAAGGGCGATTGTTGGAGATGAAGAATGGCCGGAGATTGACTTCGAAAGCGTTTTGGCAAGGCAAAGGTTCAGTCCCCTTCATGTAGGAGTAAAAGGTGTATTTACAGGAGTTTCGGAGGGAGTTGGGCCAAACCCATCTGTAGTTAGGCTCGAAACCATATTCAGAACCTGCCGCCTAAAAATTAGGGTCATGCAAGTTAATCCCATGGACTGTTATCGATCCATGCGTATGCCTCATTTTCCACTTATGACTTCATAGTCCTTTTCCTCGAGTACTTTAAAATGTATATGCAAAGTTTCGTCTTAATTTCATGGCATTTAATAGTGTTTGCATGTTCATCGCTTCATCGCGTTCACATATCCCTTCAACCCATCGAGTACCTGTAGCTAAACTTCTCTGATTGGCTTCAGACTTAGGCATTGTGCTTCTTTAAAAATTAAAATTGTAGTGGTATAGGTCACGAATCAAGATACAATGACCCTATGTGTTAGACCAAAAATTGGCACAAACACCCAAATGCAGATCAAAAATCACAGAATGCAGTAAACAGAAAAATCAGAGGGAACACACAAGGTTTTTATAGTGGTTCGGCTGTAGATGTAGCCTACGTCCACTTTATAATCTTATTGTTATAATGATAGATTACAAGAATCAGTTACATGCAGACACACAATCCGTGTGTTAATTGAGATTACAAGAGAAGAATTTGGATGTGTGAAGGTGCAAAGTCCTTGCACGTTAGTAATGTGGAAGCCATGAAGAAGAATGACCAAAAGTCCCTGAAAATGTCTTCGAATGGTGTATTTATAGTTGTTTCCTGATACGGTTTGTGAGAAACGTGGCACGCATCCCAAAAATCTCGAAATGTGGTGGAAAACGTCTAGAAATCCTCTCTAAGTCGTCATATGACATGTGTAATAAGATCCATGCAAGTTGGAGCGAAAATAGCCATCAGAATAGGTCAAAACTGAGTGCAGCGAGCGCAAGCCCAGGCGGATCGTAATCATTGTGTGTGATCCCCATGTGCACCAAGAGTGGGGTGACGAGCTTGAGTGGAGAAGCTGGAGTGGTGAGCCTATGAACGGGTCGTGGTCCAGGAGTCCACCAAGAATGGGTCGTGGTCCAAGGGAGCCTTTACGAGCCGGGGATAGTCCACGAGCCGGGGGCGAGCCGGGTCCTTGCTCATGAATCGAGGTAGGTCCCACGAGCTGAGGTGGGTCCCATGAGCCAGTCCAAGTTGTAGGATTTCGAGTCTCCGATGCTTCGTCCAAGCGTGTGCTGATCGATGCCAAATTACACCCGTTCACGGAAACGAGCTTAACTTCCAAACCGTAAGTCCGATTAAGCCAAACGAAAGCTCTACCTGAAGCTTATTCAGAGGGCTACAAGACTTATTGAGCTTAGCTCCAAGATTTATGGAGCTTGGCTCCATTTTTGCTGATTTCGGGCCCAAAAGAGGTCGTCTGATAGGAGTTTTGGGCCATTTTACGTTGATGGTGTGATTTTGACCAAATCGCTCTATGTCTTCTGACGTGGTTTCCACTGCTTGATCATGTTACTTTTCGGGAATGCCATGTGTGACAGCTTTGAACAAAAAGTGTGTTAACACTTTTGCCCCCCCAGAACATATCCTGCTGACTGAAGGAAAATATGTTTTGGATAATCCGAGAAATCCATGCTCCGAAGAAGTCCAGAAGTTTGTACCTGCAAGAAGATAAGATATATGATGCTATAATAATTCCTAGACGGCCTTATCAGGGTAAACCATCCGAGGAGATGTTAAAGAAGTTCCAAGATGGCCTTACAGGAATAAGATGGCCAAGGTAAAGCAATGAAGATTCCAAGACGGCCTTACCGGAGTAAGACGACCTAGGAAAAGCAATGAAGGTTCCAAGACGACCTTGCTGGAGTAAGACGACCAAGGAAAAGAAATGAGAATTTGTTTACACTAGACGGATCCCGTTAGGAGCTGGAGCTCAATATTTATACTGGACGGATCCAATTAGGAGCCGAAGCTCAATATTTATTGTTAAGTCATGAAAATGCAGTGGTTGTTTTTCCGGACACGACTGGAGACCACAAGCCGATTCCATGCGTGTGGGCTGATGTAACGAATTTTATTACACGCGGAGAAAACAAAGAAAGGCGAGATGTCGCCTACATGAGCTGCAAACTGGAGTTCGGCAAACTAAAGAGATCCGCTGAATGGGATCAGTTAATGATAATCCATCGATTGCTCGATCCCGGATTGTTTCCTCTCCGGGGAATAGTTGGTGGCAATGCAGGTGTGGGCGCTGTTGGCCTCGTGACGTACTCGGGAAGCTCTCCTCGTCTGATCCAATCCTCAATCAAATCTAGCAAGTGTCTGCAGTCATCAGTGTTATGATCGTCCATGTCATGAAATATGCAATGCCTTCTAGAGTTGCATTATGCTAATGTTGGCTCCCTCTTGGGAGGCCTCGGATTGGAGGCAACACCCCTTGTATCCATGTAGATATTGCTCAAAGTGTCATTCAGTTCAGTGTATTTGTCGTATACGGACCCTCTCTGGGGTGTAGCAATACGATCATTTGAAGCGGGGGTCTTTCTTTTACCCTTATCATTGTCAGATGGTTCTCCGTCTTTAAGCATGTCGACATCGAGAATGCGCTTCTCGGAAGTTGCATCTTCTTCCCGCAGAAATCTTTCTGCTTCAAGGTAGAATTCGCCGAGGTTTCGCGGTGGATCTCTGTACAAAGACTTTTTGAACTCTGAGTTATCTAGAATGCCAGATACTGTTGTCATCAGTACCATTGATGGTTCATGGCGATCAACTGATGCTGCTGCAACATTAAATCTTTCCAGAAATGAGCGCAGAGTTTTCCTGGGCCTCTGCTTGATTGTGGTAAGTGACATGACATTCTTGGGTCGTGTAATGTGAACCCGAAATTGTTCAACGAAGCATGCAACCAACATGTTACTATTGTTGATTGATTTAGTTTCTAGCTGCCCAATCCACATAGCGGCTATATTAGTCAAAAAGGGGGGAAAACATTTAGCCATGACGTTTTCCGACGCCGATTGAACTTCCATATGCCTTTTGCAGAGCATCAGGTGCACGGATCCGTCTTGCCATTATAAGGCTCCAGTTGTGGAAGTTAGAAATCCGGGGGATTACGGGAATTCCTGATTTCTTGCGTGAACGGGTTGTGATTGACATCGTCCACGTCATCCTGATTAGTGCAGCCTCTCAAGAGGCGTTCAATCAGTTCTGCTAGCCGATTTCCTTCAAAAAGTTGTTGCAAGTTGCCAAGGTTAGAGCTGGTGCTCGCGTGGAGTGCGGGATAAGTAGGAAGCTGTTGGTGGGCTGTTGGGAGCGGGTCGTGGGTCGCGGCTCGCGGTTCGAGGGGACGACCCAACCCGTTCGTGAGTCATGGAGGTCGGTTCGTGAGGCAGGAGTGGCGAGCCGATCGAGTCACTGGGGTAGGCCACGAACTGGGTCTCCATCCAAAGGTGCATCACGAGCTGTTTCCCGCTGTGGAGTGTGTCTTTGCGTTCTAATGTCCATCTGAACCGGGGTGGAAATCAGGCACTGCGCATTTCCAATAGGGATTTGGTTGCCCCTGAGTCCAAGTGATGCACGAGCTACTTTTGTGGCTTCATTTCCAATGCGTTGATAATTGCTCGGCCTTCCATCCATTCGAGCGAATAATCCGTTGATCATCTTCTGTTGCTTCTTGAGAAGATCATCTTGCTTTTCCATCTGATCTCTCAATTCAGTGAGAACGCCATCCATCTTGTCTCTAGTCAAAAATGCTGATGGGTTTTCATGAGATTTGAGATGAAGCCTCGTGGTCTGCCTCGTACCTTGTGTCTTTAACGTCGGTATCATCAGCATGAGTGGAAGTTCCAGTTTACTTCCTTTTGATTGCCATTGATCCAATAGCCAAATTACCCAAGCTAGAAGTTGAAGTTGTCATGTGCCCCTTTCCTAGCGCGCCAAAATGTTAGACCAAAAATTGGCACTAACACCCAAATGCAGATCACAGAACACAGAATGCAGTAAATAGAAAAAACAGAGGGAACACACAAGGTTTTTATAGTGGTTCGGCTGTAGATGTAGCCTACGTCCACTTTATAATCTTATTGTTATACTGATAGATTACAAGAATCAATTGCATGTAGAAACACAATCCGTGTGTTAATTGAGATCACAAGAGAAGAATTTGGATGTACGAAGGTGCAAAGTCCTTCCATGTCAGTAATGGTGGAAATCGTGAGGAAGAATGACCAAAAGTCCTTGAAAATGCCTTCGAATGGTTTATTTATAGTTGTTTCCTGATACTGGTTCGTGAGACACGTGGAACACATCCCAAAAATCTTGAAATGTGGCGAAAAACATCCAAAAATCCTCTCTAAGCCGTCATATGACATATGTAATAAGATCCATGCAAGTTGGAGCGAAAATAGCCATCAGAATAGGTCAAAACCAAGTGCAGCGAGGCAGGCCCAGGCGGTTCGTGATCATGGTGTGTAATCCCCATGTGCACCATGAGTGGGGTGACGAGCTAGAGTGGAGAAGCTAGAGTGGTGAGCCCACGAACGGGTTGTGGTCCAGGAGTCCACCACGAACGGGTCATGGTCTAGGGGAGCCTTCACGAGTCGGGGATAGTCCACGAGCCAGGGGGAGAGCCGGGTCCTTGCTCATGAATCGAGGTGAGTCCCACGAGCCAAGTGAGCCAGTCCAAGTTGTGGGATTCTGAATCTCCGATGCTTCATCCAAGCGTTTGCTGATCGACGCCAAATTACACTCATTCACGGATACGGGCGTAACTTCCAAACCGTAAGTTCAATTGAGCCAAATGAAAGCTCTACCTGAAGCTAGTTTAGAGAGCTACAAGTCATACGGAGCTCAACTCCATATTTACTGTTTTCGGGCCTAAAAGAGGTCGTCTAATAGGGGTTTCGGGCCATTTTACGTTGATGGTGTGATTTCGACCAAATCGCTCTATGTCTTCTGATGTTGTTTCCACTGCTTGAGCATGTTACTATTCTAGAATTTCATGTGTGACAGCTTTGACCAAAATGTGTGTTAATACGTTTGCCCCCCAGAACATGTCTTGCTGACTGAAGGAATATATGTTTTGGATAATCCGAGAAATCCATGCTCCAAAGAAGTCCAGAAGTTTGTATCTGCAAGAAGATAAGATGTATGATGCTAGAATAATTCCCAGACGGCCTTACCAGAGTAAAATGTCCGAGGAGATGTTAAAGGAGTTCCAAGACGGCCTTACAGGAGTAAGATGATCAAGATAAAGCAATGAAGGTTCCAAGACGCCCGTACCGGAGTAAGACGACCTAGGAAAAGCAATGAAGGTTCCAAGATGGCCTTACCGGAGTAAGACGACCAAGGAAAAGCAATGAGAATTTGTTTATACTAGACAGATCCAATTAGGAGCTGGAGCTCAATATTTATACTGGACGGATCCAGTTAGGAGCCAGAGCTCAATGTTTATTGCTAATTTATGAAAATGCAGTGGTCGTTTGCCAGACACGACTAGAGACCACAAGCCGGTTCTGTGCGTGTAGGCTGATGTAACGACTCTTATTACATGCAGAGAAATCAAAGAAGGGTGAGAAGTCTCCTAAAAGCATAAAAACTTGAGCTGCGAACTGGAGTTCGACAGACTAAAGAGATCCGCTGAATGGGACCAGTTAATGATAATCCCATGATTGCTCGATCCAGGATCGTTCCCTCTTCGGGGAATAGATGGTGGCAGCGTAGGTGTGGGCGTTGTTAGTCTCGTGACATACCCGGGCATCTCTCCTCGTCGGATCTGATCCTCAATCAAATCTCGCAAATGTCTGCCGTCATCAGTTTCATGACCTTCCATGTCATGAAATTTGCAATGCCTTCCAGAGTTGCGTTGTGCTAGTGTTGGTCCCTCTTGGGAGGCCTCGGATAGGAGGCAACACCCCCTGTGTCCATGTAGATGTTGCTCAGAGTGTGATTTAGTTTAGTGTATTTGTCGTACCTGGACCCTCTCCGGGGTGGAGCATTACGATCATTCGTAGCGGGGGTCTTTTCTTTACACTTATCATTGTCAGACGGTTCTCTGTCTTTAAGCATGTTGACAGCGAGAATGCGCTTCTCGGAAGTTGCATCTTCATCCCGTAGAAATTTGTCTGCTTTAAGGTAGAATTCGCCAAGGTTTCGCGGTGGATCTCGGTACAAAGACTTTTTGAACTCCGAGTTATCTAGAACACCGGATACTGCTGCCATCAGTACCATTGATGGTTCATGACAATCAACTGATGCTGCTGCAACATTATATCTTTCCAGAAATGAGCGCAAAGTTTCCCTGGGCCTCTACTTGATTGTAGTAAGTGACATGACATTCTTGGGTCATGCAATGTGAACCTGAAATTGTTCTATGAAGCGTGCAACCAACATGTTCCAACTGTTGATTGATTCGGTTTCTAGCTGCCGAATCAACATAGCGGCAATATCAGTCAGAAAGAGGGGAAAACATTTAGCCATGACGTTTTCCGATGCCGATTGAACTTCCATATGCCTTTTGTAGTGCATCAGATGCATGGTAGGATATGTCCTGCCGTTTTAAGGCTCTAGTTGTAGAAGTTTGAAATCTGGGGGATTGCGGGAATGCCTGATTTCTTGTGTGAATGGATTGTGATTAACGTCATCCACGTCTTCCTTATAAGTGCGGCCTCTCGAGAGGCGTTCAATCAGTTCCGCTAGCCGATTTCCTTCAAAAAGTTGTTGCAAGTTGCCAAGGTCAGAGCTGGTGCCCCCAGCGGGGAGTGTGGGATAAGTAGGAAGCTGTTGGTAGGTGGCTGGGAGCGGGTCGCGGCTCGCGGTTCGAGGGGGCGACCCGACCCGTTTGTGAGTCATGGAGGTTAGTTTGTGAGGCCGAAGTGGCAAGCCGATCGGGTCGCTGGGGTAGGTCGTGAACTGGATCTCCATCCAAAGGTGCGTCACGTGCTGTTTCCTGCAGTGGAGTGTGACTTTGCGTTCTGTTATCCATCTGAACCGGGGTGGAAATCTGTCGTGGCGCATTTCCAATAGGGACTGGGTTGCCCCCGAGTCCAAGTGATGCACGAGCTACTTTTGTGGCTTCATTTCCAATGCGTTGATCGTTGCTCGGCCTTTCATCCATCCAAGCGAAGAATCCATTGATCATCTCCTGTTGCTTCCTAAGGAGATCATCTTGCTTTGCCATCTGATCTCTCAATTCAGATAAAACGTTGTCCATCTCGTCTCTAGTCAAAAATGATAATGGGTTTTCATGAGATGAAGCCTCATGGCTTGCCTCATTCTTTGTGTCTTCAGCGTTAGCATCATCAGCATGAGTGGAAGTTCCAGTTTTCTTCCTTTTGATTGCCATTGATCCAATAGCCAAATTATCCAAGCTAGAAGTTGAAGTTGTCATGTCCCCTTCTTAGCGCACCAAAATTTGGCACTAACACCCAAATGCAGATCACAGATCACATAATGCAGTAAACAAAAAATCAGAGTGAACACACATGGTTTTTATAGTGGTTCGGCTGTAGATGTAGCCTACGTTCACTTTATTATCTTATTGTTATACTAATAGATTACAAGAATCAGTTAAATGCAGATACACAATCCGTGTGTTAATTGAGATTACGAGAGAAGAATCTGGATGTATGAAGGTGCAAAGTCCTTGCACATAAGTAATGGTGGAAGCCGTGAAGAAGAATGACCAAAAGTCCTTGAAAATGCCTTCGAATGATGTATTTATACCTGTTTCTTGATACCGGTTCGTCAGACATGTGGCACGCATCCCAAAATCTCAAATTGTGGTGGAAAACGTCCAGAAATCCTCTCCAAGTCGTCATATGACATGTGTAATAAAATCCATGCAAGTTGGAGTGAAAATAGCCATAAGAATAGGTCAAAACCGAGTGCAGTGAGCGCAGGCCCAGGCGGTTCGTGATCATGGTGCGTGATCCCCATGTGCACCACGAGTTGGGTGATAAGCTGGAGTGGAGAATCTGGAGTGGTGAGCGCACGAATGGGTCGTGGTCCAGGAGTCCACCACGAACGGGCCATGGTCCAGGGGATCCTTCACGAGCCGGGGATAGTCCACGAGCCAGAGGGCGAGATGGGTCCTTGCTCATGAATCGAGGTGGGTCCCATGAGCCGAGGTAGGTCCGACGAGCCAGTCCAAGTTGTAGGATTCCGAGTCTCTGATGCTTCATCCAAGCGTTTGCTGATCGATGCCAAATTACATCTGTTCATGGAAACAAGCATTACTTCCGCACCATAAGTCCGATTGAGCCAAACGAAAGCTCTACCTGAAGCTAATTCAGAGGGATACAAGACATATAGAGATTAACTTCGTAATTGCTGTTTTCGGGCCCAAAAGAGGTCGTCTGATAGGAGTTTCGGTCCATTTTATGTTGATGGTGTGATTTCGACCAAATCGATCTATGTCTTCTGACGATGTTTCCACTTCTTGAGCATGTTACTATTCTGGAATTCCATGTGTGACAACTTTGAACAAAAAGTTTGTTAACACTATGGATCGGTACCTGTCTATAGCGCTTGGACCAATATCGGTACATGAGGTTAATGCATTTTGGCTTGAAACCTTTGGTACCCTCTTCTTGTTGCTTTTAGGGTCTTCCAGCAAAGTTGTATCAAGTTCTGAGGCCATGCTAGCTTACTTTTACTTAAACTTCTCACAGTTCTCTTTCGGGTTTATAACCAGGTTAACAGATGTGATGACTCAAAGCAACAGGGGAACGGAACTTTAATTTTCTTCTTATATTGATGTAAATGAGATTTTACATGAACACTGGGGCCATTTCCCTACCAGAGGCTGTCGAGTAGACTGGATTCACATTATGTGAATGATCGTAGATGCTTGCCTAACAGGATTAAGGACTATGTCAAGAACAACCAATTGCCAAAAAACGTGTGATACTAAACTACGATGGTGGAACATGAGTAGTCATCACAGCTTTGGATCAGGGTTGCAGTTCGTCATCTCTTAATTGGAATGACATAAAGCAAAAATTGATTTTCAAACTCTTTTCCGTTTTACAAAAAACACTACAATAATATAGTCAAGCCACTTACACATGCACAAAATCTTGATAGGATCCTGGGCATGCTTCAAGAGGAGCCACGTTGCTATGCATGTGCATCAAAATTTTGGTTATTCGACTCATTGTTTGTTAAAGTCAAATCTAATGAGTGGGTTTCTAATCATTTAAATCCATAATAAACCGAGGAACAAAATAGAAAGTGGTAGACCTTACCTTAGAGGTGGATGATGATCGCAGAGTATGAGTCCCTAATTAGTAAATGGACTCATACAACATGAATAGCTATAATCCCTCGCTCAATGAGTCAGGGCCAAAAAAAAAAATGCAAGTTCCCTTACTAGAGAGTGATCGGTAGGAATTGCGATACTTGGATTAGCCCCCTAGCCGAAAAGTCAAGTCTAGAGAAAGAATATGAGCACCTTTGCTAAAAGCAACAAAATGTGCTTGAATGCATTAAATCCTGATTAGAGAGTCAAAACTGAAGAGCAAGGTGCGAGTCCCCTTACTAGGGACGCACGTAGAAATTTAACATAGTGAGGGAAGAAACCAAGTTGAACAAAAATACCTAAGTGCAATATTGTAAATCGATACATAACTAACATGATAGAATTATTTAAAGTTTGACATACAAATATATGGCCTAAACATTACAGTAGACTTTTATATAATCAAACAAACAAACTCAGTCAATGTCCTGATACATTTTAACACAGGTCATATTGTTAAAATTCTTTGGATCATATTATCTAAGTGGAGTGTAAACTGGAAGTTGGTTACCTTTAACATGTCCGTCCAAGATCGTCTGCTGTCCCGAGCATGCTTACATCCATTTGCTACCCTCCTCGACTCCTGATTAGTCTGTCTAAGCAGCGGAAGACATGGAGCTTTGCCTTTTGCTTTTGCAACCGCAGCAGCTCCATCACCCTTCTTAGCTAGAACAGTTCCTCTAGCTTCCAACATCCTTGGAACTAAAAAAATTCCTCCATCTAAAGATGCGGCAACCTAAGGGAATTAGGTTATTGATTTCTACACTTATGGGGGTGACGTTCGGTGACACTGTTTATTCGATTTCTGATTACGTTTTGCAACTACTAATTGAAAACCGTCGGCGCTTGGTTTGGGTCAGGCAGATTAGAATTTATATCTGGAGGGTTGGGAGGTTGTAGAGCTGATTGCGACGCCAGATGATCGGAGAAGGAGCTCAGACCAGATTTCGGTGGAGGTTGAGCTGTAGAAGGGAGGGTTGGACGTTGGAGGATGTTGGGCGAGGGGGGAGGGAACGGAGGTTGGAACGACGGAGGGGATTGAAGTTGATTTGCCAGATGTATTTTTTGTTCACCACTGAGAAAGTCAATTCGTCTGATTAAGTAAAAAGTTCATTAATTATTTATATAAATTAATTTTAAAAAATGAGGGGGGTGGGGGGAGGGCAGCCCCCGCAAGGCCTATGCTAGGTCTGTCATTGCCCCCTACCAAAGAGCAGGTGGATGGACTTGCATGATATTTATCACATTGTGTTCCATCCAAAGAGACATAACCAAAGAGTAAGGATTAAGTCTCTTTATCAAGGTAACAGCATCAACTTACTCTTCTTTGAGTCCCATCATTGTAGAGCAACCAGATTAAGCTTAGCAAGGAACAGATTATGTTCCTTTCGAGTGATGCGACTAGAGTGTAAAATGTATGTCGCTTTATCTGAGAGTGATATGATGGACTTGCTTATCGTTGGACCACCTCATCGTAGAGTGAGCGGATCAGTTATACAAGGGTTCAAAGAGGCTATCATCAGTCTAGAAAGATTATGAAATCGTTGTATGTATCATTAGAGCTCCGAGAATGAACTGTAGGGAGTGGATTTCTCTATCTGAGAGTGACAATATCAGCTTGCTCGTCGTTAAGTTCTCATGCCATAACGTGAGTGGATTGGACTTAGCAAAGGTCCGTGAAAGACCATAAATAAGTTTATAAAGACTGTGAACTTTATCATTGGTTCGTAGCAAGTTTGAAATCCCGGTTTCAGGTTCCATTTTGGTAAAGTAGAAAATTTAAAAATCCGGTCTTGGTCCGGAAATTTCGGTTTATTTCTGTTTTTTTTATAAATACACAAGTAAATATGTAGTACTAATTAAGATTTAGAATTTTGCTTTCTATTTTCGTCTCGGTTTTTGAGAAATTTTGATATTTCGGTTGGGTTTTAAAATCTCGAAAATTCCATTTTGATTTTAGCATTTTTTTCTTTTTAAGTTGCCTCAAGTTTTGGATAATGAGTTCCCTGAATTACTAAAAATAATTAATTTAAATTAAGTTAAAGATTAGAGTAAAATAATAATTCAAAATATTTAATTTACACTAATTCAATAGCCGTTCATAGATATATGCACACGAAAGCCCAATATTAAGGTCCGATAAGAAATTAGGGATCCAAATACAGTAAGACTGTTGTTGCTCCTTTTACTTCCTCAATCAGCGTCTCTTTACTTTCCAGCCCCAATTTTGCGTTACGTCATCTCTTCCTCAATCAGTGTCTCTTTCCATTACTGCCCCAATTTCATGTTCCCTCATATCTTCCTATCTTTCGATTGATTCCTCTTTTCCTCCCCCTCTTTCAGCTTATGTCTCACTATTTCAGCTCAATTCCTCTCTCTCTCCTCTCCTCGGTTGTTTTTCTCAACTAGGCGCTAAAAATGGACTTTTGTTTGAATTCTGGTCCAGTCACCGCCGAAACCGGACCGATATGGTTGGAATTCCGGTATGCCGGGTGGAATTTCAAACCATGGTTCATAGAGATCATGGCATGATCAACGATTTGATAAGATCGTGGATTTTATTAACGATCAAGTGTGATCATAGATTTAATATAAGTTTAGCAATATTGAGGTATGGATATGCAACTATCAACTCCCAAGCGAACTCGTGATGAATGATACTGGTTGATTGGCAAAGGATTGGAAAATTCAACTATCAACCGAACATGGACTTTAGTATTTATATTAGAAAAGCACATGTACCAATTATAATTCAATATTTAGGAGGGTTTGTTAACTTTATTTTGAACTAGGCAACATAAAGGCATATTTAACTAAACAAACTTAGTAGTTAATTCAATACACCAACATCATAATCGACTACCACAAGGAATCATAGGACCCACTCCCTATATTTAGGGATCGGCACCGAACCCATATAGTGATTGGTCTTGATCTCTATAATTATCTTGTATGGGGTCACATTTTCTTGGATGACTTCTTTTTAGCAAGGAGCTTTTATAAGAGAAATTTCAGCTAGATATTTAGACATCCACTTCTATAAATTGAAATGATGACTCACTAAAAAGGATCTTTTCTTTTCTCCCTTACCTACACTTTGTCCTTTTTTGTTCCATGGATTCAGATCAACTATAGTTGTAATTCAACAGCTAAAATATAACAAAATATTAGTTGGAGTGGATGTGGCTATAGTTTGCCAAACCATCATAAAATTTTGTGTGTTCATTTATTTCTCATTTTAGTTTTTACTCTTTACTTTTTTATCTATACAACATTTCTCTTGGGTGTTCGGGCCATTTTTACATCAACATAGGAAGAATAAGATTAAACTAAAATAATTTTTTGGTGTTGCTAATTATGTTTGCAACTATATATTTTCATACTTGAAAAAATGTATCTCTTATCAAACATAGCTTAAATGAATTTTCAAATGTTATGTAACAACTACATTTTCCCACCTTTCGTATATTTAAATTTGAATTGGAGTTCTCTCCATTTTTGTCTAACTCAAATAATTGTCTAAAAAAATAACTTGGACCCAAATCCAAACCGGCGGTCGATTGGATAAGTGAACGGTGGCGGTGACACGATCATGTGCTGGTCATGAAAAACCACCCTTTTCTTAAAATAACAAACACATGAATGTTTAAAGGGCCCAATCCTCTTTAAAGAAAACTATGTTCAAGCAAATATATTCCATTTTATTTGTATATGTGGAAACATTCCCAATCTCACTTCCATTTCTCTTCTCCTTATTGTAAACTATTAGACCAAAAAATGGCACTAACACCCAATTAACGAGATTTAGTAGAGAATAATGAAGAATTATAATCCAAAAGCAATGAACACACGAGATTTATAATGGTTCGACGTTAACGAGCCTATATCCACTTTATAGTTCTTTGATTCGACAGAGAATTACAAGTACAAGGATAATAATCTTCCATTCGCTCCAATACAATCAATTCTCTCTCAATAATTATAGAACTATACTCAGTGATCAAGTGTACAATGCTAGTTGAATAATATAGTGCTGATAATGGTTGAGTTCAAGTGTGTAGAGTGCCAAAAGATCCTTCAAATGTTCACGTTTTCATGTACTTATAGGGGTTCTTGATCCCGGGTCGGATGCCACATGGCATCCATCTTGGAGATCTCGAAATAATAGTGGACCAAGTGGAGATAGCTTCTTCTGATTATGATGTGCCAAATGTGATTCGATCCGGACTAATCGGAGGAGAAAATGCCTTAAGAATAGGTCTATCATCGAAGTGTGTAGCAACATCTCCAGGCGAGCCGGGTATGAATGTCTCTGATCCGGTCTGGTGATGCCTCCATGCCACGCTGCTTCCATGTGTTCAGGCGTATCAGATATTGGTTACTTCGACCCGATCAGCAAGCTTGGTAATCGTTGATGTACCATTTTTCTCTTAGAGTCGGAGCTTATCTATCTATTGACCCGATTCCTTCATTTGTGAATGGTTGTCTCTTGCTCCTTGATGCACTCAACTGTGAACGTCTGGACTTTGTGTGGTCTGGTCACAAAATAAGCCAACATTTTGTCCCTTCAAAGTACGTCTTATCAAAGATGAGGCGTGCTTTGAAATTGTCAGTCTGTCTATTCTTGAATTGGTGGTAATCAACAGTCGTGTCCATCTGTAAAGTCGCGATGCTTTGCGATGTTGTGTTTCTCGATTTCTGCATTAAGTATAAATATGAGGTTCGATCCATAATTATATTTGTGTTCAACAAATTGGAGCTTTCCACCAGAATATAGGCGAGTTTTCATGTAAATTCCTCAATATTATTTTGTCAACTATTTGATCGAGTCTCTATTGCTTTGTCAAATTTTTTGGCATATGCACTGATTTTTTGCAACTTTATTCGGTTTCCCTCATGTACAATTTATGCGGCCTCGTGGTTGAGTCATTGGATTGGAGCTCATATGTCAGATTAGGTCGAATTTTTTCAACCTGTCTTCATATTCAACCCGCCAGACCTTGGATATTTTCTGCTATTAGCTCAATGGGTCAGATTGGGCCGTCAACTCATAGGAATGTCAAGGGCCTTCTCTACCTAGTATATAATACTTGGTTTTACCTTCTTTCAGTTCACTTTTACTGCTGCCGAATTGTTTTAACCTTTGTGGAAACTTTAGCTTTAAATCTTTGCAAATTCATCTCGATTTCCAAACTCAATTCATAGGCGAGTGTAAAAAATATAGTTTTATAGCTTTGACTTCATTTTGTTTCCAAATAGAGTTCGAATTACGTGTCAGTATTCACCATTAACTGCCGTGACAATGATGTCGAGGTTCTTGGTGTCACCACCATCATTAGCGATGTCGTACTCGCCATCAGGTGGCGGTTGTGGGCTTTAATCCAGGTGTCGGGGGATTCGATACAAATTTTTTCTCCTTACTTCAAGGAAGTGGAGATTAGAAAGTGACGCTTACCAAAGAGTGGGGAAGAAGAAGGGGTGAATGGTTAGACTGTCCTGGTGCTAGGGGATAAAGGGAGTGATTTAAGTTAGAGATAGATGACTGAAAAGGGTGGAGTTTCGTAGGGAATACCAGATCGGGTCGAGTTTCTTTGAGTCGATATCCATCCGCCCCGAGGCCTTCTCTGACCCGATGCCATCTCCGAGCCGGGGTATGTACAATCAACATAATCCCCATGCATTTCAACACACTTTCAACTTAGGCATATGCGATGACTTTGATACCTCTGATCCACTGCAATGCATGTGTGACTTGACAATTACAACTTGTAAATTTGCAAACAATTAGGATAGAGCGCTCAAGATTGGACATTCTGCACTTGACGAACATAAGACCATTCGACACTTCACTGCATATGAACCAATTGCTTTATTTTTCTTCTTTTCTTATGTCTTTTCACACTGTACTTCACACACTGGCACACGCTAGTACACACAGGGGCACGGGTAGATATACTCTAATCCTTGATCTTTCTTTCAAAGGTACTGTTAACATGTCGAGAAGATATCCGATAAGATACTCCGAGTCAGATAAGAGTAAATCTATAGAATCATCGAGTAACCCCAATCTCGGTGCTCTCTCGTCAACTTCGTATTCAAATTAGGACAATAAAGGCTCAGACTTCGAAGTCGAGCTTTGTGAGAATGCAGAATCGTCCGAGGGAGAAATCCCACTAGATGAAGAAGAGGAAGAAGGAGTAGGAGACAATCAAGCTTTTGACTAATTTGAGGGCGCAGTCACTCTAAATGCACTCGGTGGTTCAGTGGTTTTGACAATCGGTGAAGCTAGGCTCAGGCGGATATGTTTAAAACATGGGATTTCTAGGGAGGAAGTTAGATTTGCAACTAGCACAGGCATACCCGACAATCCTCTGAAGGGGTTATATGCCCATCAGTCGGTTGATGTGCACAATGGGAGCTATCCCTCCATTTCTACCATTCGTCATCGATTTTCTAAGAAGAATGTGGATTGCCCCCATGCAAATCCATCCTACCGCGTATACTTAGTTGTACACGTTATACATAGCATATATGGATATATTAGGCGTGAAGCTCACTCTCGAGGATGTCAACTTCCTTTATCATTTCAAGCACCATTCAAAGGAAACTCCTTCCTTTGTGTACTTTGAATCTGTGCCAAAAAAAAGATTCTTAATGAAGGATACAACAAAGTAGGGGACGTGAAGCTCGAGTGGTTTTACATCAAACACCAGACTGGATGTGCTAGGAGATTGCTCCAGTCAAGTAAGTTTCAAAATATAGCGTGCCCATTTCAACTGTATTAGCGATCGCACTAAATTTTCTCTCTTATTTTCATTTACAAATCGAAGAAAGGAGTAGAGTCAAATGTATTTGACCGCTTGACCGTTTGCTGAATGATAACCCAAATTTCTTGAATGTCAAAAAATTCTTGGTGCGCGAGTATCTTCATCATTACTGTCTACTTGATATGAGTTGGAGTATAGGTCACGAAGTCCGTGCTTACTAATACGTGCCCCCAGTTCTAGCTCCTCCCGCATTCATAGAAACTGGTAGTGTGTCCCTAGTAGGGGGCAAGTCACAACTACAGCCAAGGTGGGGGAGAGAGATGACTCTTGAAAGAGAAGACACTGAGATTCCTATAATTCCTTCTCCTATCAACATTCCTATCAAAGAGCACTTGGAAAGGTCGCCTGAACGCGAGCCCAGGGTGGTTCTCCTAAAGATGCATCCCCTCATAAAAGGCATCTTTCTCCGAGGACACCATCTCTAAACAAGTCCCCTCTACATGATCCCTAGCCAAAGGATTCTATATTTAAGTACTTGGATTAACTTCTCTTGCCCGATAACATATACGCTTTCGAAGACATCGGTTCGTGCTCCTTCTTTCCTCTGTCTGAAGGAAAAGTTACACGTGTCAAAGTTAGGAAGACTACACCAAAAAGGCTAATTCTGGGCACGGATCTGTTGGGGGGTTCACTTAGCACACACCACACTGCATGTCACAACACCTATGTGATACATCGCTTTTTGGTTCTAATACTGATTTCTATTAACTTGCAGGAAAAATGCCTTGCCGCGACTACAATTTCAGGGATGTTCGTGCAAGTCTTCCTAGGTACAGTTCCGATGTTGAGCAAGATCGAAGAGATAGCCGTGAAAGGTACGATAGGAGGTATTATGAATCACGTCATCACCACTCCTCCCGCTTCTGATCTCCCTCCAAGTTAGAATTCGAGAAGTACATGAGTCATCAGAGTCGTGTGAAGGAGGTAAACAGCCTCCTAAAGTAATAGTTCTACCAAAGGATTCACATTACCAAAACAAACCACCAAATAAGTAGTCCAATCCCAAGGACAAAACCAAAGATCTGGACAAGGAGAAGGATAAAATTAGTGTGGTTGTCATGCCCGCCAAGCACAGGAACATCGATATTACCACAACAAACCCCATGGTACTTAGTTCTGATACTCAGGCGAGGATAAAGGTTTTAAAGATATAGTTCCCAGACTATCACTTTGGGAATATGCATTTTGTTCGAAATCTTAAGCCGGTACCTTTAGATTGGGCATCATGCATCAACACTCAGATAGACTTTGTGGATTAACAATATCAGGAGAGATGCAAAAATGCATTAAGTTTTGTGAAGCGTTATAGGTAAACAGAAACAAAACATTACAAGACATATATAAAATAGCAGCGGAATTAAAAACGTTATTAATCATAAAGCATCGTGGTTCAAAACATCATATGTCCGAAAATACATAAATCCAGTACATCATCAAAACTTCTGTCTTGCACTTAAAACATCAAAGTACAAAAATAAAAGAAGCATAATCCCCTAATAAAAACATAGCCATAAAAGCAAAGATAAGAGCTTGAGCAATACATCTAAGCAGCTCCAGTAAAATGATAGTAGAATCCTAATCAAGCTTGAGTATTCCCACCCTGAGAACCTAGAGGGGGGACGAAAGAAAGAAGAGGAAACAAAAAGGTTCAGACATTAAATATAACGATTCCAGTTACTTTTAGCAAATAAATAAGTAAAAGTATCATGACAGGCATATAAAGTGGGTGAGAAAGATAACATCATAAAAGGCAGGTATGACAAGGTAAACATGATAGAGTGTATACGCTTCTCTAATGATTTCTCTGCACTAATACTAGTATAACTAGAATGAGATGATCCCAACAACTATCAAATGGTAGGCTTAGGCATAGTTCTGGTGAGAGGTTTTAGCCCCATATAATCAACAGGCAGCCCAATCTAATAGGCTCTAAACTTTACCAGAGTCTAGATACACCCTAACTACTACCCTAATCGATCAGCTCCCTACTCCGTAGATACGCTGTGCTTGCCCCATAGTAGGGTGTATCACTCCCTAAAGTGACAACCCTTCATTTTCCGGATGTGCACAACCATATCTACTGGTGTCACGGTCGTCTTATCCCCCTCTGCCCGAACCATGCACGCACATGACCCCGGTCGGTTTGCGCCGCCCACACCGTCCTCCACATTTGGATATCTTACGATCAGCCAAGTAATAGTGCCCCGAATCCGACCTAGCTCGGAGTACTCATTTGTTACCTAGAGAAAACTAGAGAAATTGTTCAAACGATCCCAATTGTTCAAACGACCCCCGACTCCGACCTAGCTGGATATGCTTGGTGGTTCCGGGAAGACTTCCACGACAACTGTAATCTAACCTCGTGTCTGGGCGCGGTTACAGTTTCTAATTACGGTAATCCTAGGCATTTCCATTATTAATCAAATTTACCTATGTCGTTATAGGTTTCCATGCCCCTTTTCACAAGTAATGTTCATAATAAACTATATTCCCCAAATTTATATTATTACCCTTTATTCATGTTATGCCCAAATTCCCAATTACAAGTTATTCCCAATATTAATGTTTTCCCCTTGTTCCTAATCTAACGTATTCGCATATTTCAGCGGCATGCCTAGGCTCGAAGGTAGCTAGGATATATAAAATAAAAAGGGAAAGATGAAAGGAAGATGACAGAAATGATCATACTAACTAAATCAACATATAATGGAATAAACATATAGTGGCATAATGACAAGATATACACATAGAAACAGATCTGATGAACATATGATAATAGAACTGATTCTAACATAATAGGGATGTCATAACAGGCATGATAAGATCTAAACAATGGTTTAAATATCTAACTAATAACATATCCAATTTAACCACAAACATGATAGGGACAAGTATAAGGTGATCTAAACAATGAAACAATGGCAGATCTGACATGATAAATAGGTGAAGGTTTAGATCTAAGTCATAATCATGTCATAACATCATAGATACACAGGCCATATAAGATCTGATTTGATTCAAATGGTCATAGGCCTAGATCCAAGTTAATGTCATATTAAGTTTTACTTTTAATTATTCAAATCTAAAATTAACATGGACTCACAATGCTTGGATCTAAAAAAAATAGAAGGAGAATAGCAGATGTTGAATCACAGATCTACACTCGAATAACTCTAAACTTGATTAACTCGATTTGTAGAAGAAGAAAAAGACTGAATTTGATCTGGGCAGAGGCATTATATAGTTCTCCATTATTCTCAGTGTGAGAAAACTAGTGAAATGAGACTATATCTTTAGCCGAACCCCCGAAACCCTAACTGCCCAGATCTGCTGTAGGGGGTCGACCCCCCTTGAGGGGTCGACCCATGGGTCGACGCCCCCCTTGAGGAGTTGACCCAGGGTCGACACCACTACGCAGGATTTTTGCTGCTCACCCAATTTTTGATTTTTGAACCAATTTTTGGTAGGTTTGAACTGTTATGTATATATATTTATCTTGCACGTATACAAATTTCAAATCTTAATAACTTCTTCATACGGTGTCCGTTTATGCAAACCAAGTGTCTATCTTAACCAGAATTTCGAGACAGGCGCAATGGCGCAGTCTGTTTCCCTTAATTCTGAATATTAAATTAACTATTCTTTGATTTATCATCTTTAGCGTTGTTAAAATACGGAGTGTTACATTCTCCCCTAATCGAAGGATTTCGTCCCTGAAATCTCCAAGTTAAGAAGAATGTATATCCTCCCATCCACATCCATATACTCATCCACCTATCACAAGCATCCATTGACCTTAAAAGATTTCTAATGCTCATATGAACATATGCAAAGGTGTGTGTATATGTCCTAATACTAATGCGAAGATCAGGCGGTCTAATGATTCTGTCGACCTCCTTAATGCAATGTATGTTAGTGTCATGAATCCAACATGTATGCAAATAATCCTATTATAACATGTGAGTTCTATATGGATGCACAATCACCTGTCCAAATGCAACATCCATATGATGATACATCCATTTTCATCCATTAAAAAGAACAAAAAATGCACACACATCCATATGCAGTATGAGAGTGATTAAGCCGATCTAGTGCATAATGTGTGTGTATATGCATCCATGAGCAACCACCTGCAAATACTTGCATCCACTTGCATCCATCAAGAAAAAACATGTCTCAAACACATGTTTACATCCATGGGATTCCTATCTAAAGGTCGAAGATTCGATCGATAGGATATACTTTAAACGATAGAAAAAAGCATAAATAAAAGCTTTAGAAAAGGAGTTAAGATCATACCCACAGAAAGGAAAGGGTACGAAGCATGAATCTTACCTTCTGTCTCCCGAGACGCATCCTTTGGGTTGCCTCCCCACCAAAAATTCATCAACTTGACTTCTCTACTGCGTAGCTTCTTAACTTCTGATCCAAGAATACAGGTAGGAACTCGTCTAACTGTCGCCTTCCATTCTACTTCTACTTCTTCCAGTATGCTCGGCTCAACTACTTCTGCAGTATCATGTAAGCACTTCCGCAAATGAGAAACGTTGAAAACATCATGAACTCCGGATAGTCTCTTGGGTAGCTTTACTCTGTAGGCCATTTGGCCAATCCTTTCTGTAATGGGAAATGGCCCTAAAAATCTTGGCACCAATTTCCCTACAGATCCAAAGTGAACCACATTCCTCAAAGGTGACACCTAAATAAAAATCATATCTCCTACTTCAAATTCAATGTCAGTCCTTCTCTTGTCAACGTAGGATTTCTTCCTATCTTGAGCAGTCCTCATTCGCCGCCTAATAAGATCAATCTTTTTAGACGTTTCTCTAACCATATCTGGTCCAAGTAATAGCCTTTCTGTTGATTCCCACCAACAAGTTGGTGACCTACAGGGTCGTCTGTACAATGGTTTAAAGGGTGCCATGCTAATGCTAACTTGATAATTGTTGTTGCAGGCGAACTCTACTAAAGGAAGATGCTCTTCCCAAGTCCCCCCGAAGTCTAAGATACACAGCCTTAAAAGATCCTTAAGAATTCTATTCACCCTTTCCGTCTGTCCATCGGTCTGTGGGTGATAAGCGGTGCCCAAACACAACTGTGTACCTAATGCTTCTTGCAAGCTCCTCCAAAATTCACTGGTGAAGATGGGGTCACGATCGCTTACGATGCTGGAAGGTACTCCACGAAGACGGACTATCTCACGAATGTAAATTGTTGCCAACCAAGCTATCATCCTCTTGCTCTTAACCGGAATAAAATGAGCGCTCTTAGTAAGTCTATCCACCACAACCTAAATACTGGTATTTCCTTTCTTTGATCTAGGCAAACCATCTATGAAATCCACAGAGACGCTCTCCCATTTCCATTGCGGAACTTCCAAAGGATGAAGTAAACCACTGGGTTTCTTTTGTTCAGCTTTGACTTGCTGACAAACCAAACATTGAGGAACAAAATCTGCTACATATTTCTTCATCACAGCCCAAAAGAAAACCCTCTTCATGTCCCTATACATCGTATCACCGCCTGAATGAATAGTCATCTTAGAATGGTGGACTTCTTCTAGGACTGTCTTTAACAAACTTCGAGTTTGGGAAAAACAAAGCCTTCCAACTTGTCGCAATCACCCTTTATCCTCTATGGAATATATATTGAGGTGACTAGAAGTCTCCCCTTTTCTGAGCCTATCCAAGATGTCTAAAATCTGTGGATCCTCTTGGTGCGAAGCTCCTATTTGATTCATAAGAGTAGGTCGTATCTCCAGCGATGAAAATAAACTAGGCAAAAACTCAGTGGAGGGTCTAAAGTCAAAAGTCGATACGAACTCCAAGCTTTTCATCTCCACAAAAAGAGGAGTTAAGGCCATACTCTGCCTACTTTGTGCGTCTGCCACCACATTACCCTTTCCAGGGGTATAAGCAATCTCGAAGTCATAAGAAGCTAGGAACTCCATCCACCTTTGTTGCCTTAAATTTAGATACTTCCGCGAGAACAAGTACTTGAGAGATTTATGATCGGTGTACAACTCGAACTTCTCTCCAAGCAAATACTGAGGCCACATCTAAAGCGCGAATACTATGACAGCTAGTTCTAAACCGTGGGTAGGGTAGTTCTTCTCATGAACCCTTAGCTGTCTTCCTCCATAACATACTACCCTCCCCTCTTGCAACAGAACCGCACCAAGCCCTGTACCACATGCATCAGTGTGTACTATAAACACTTTGTTCTCATTGGGCAAGGTCAAGACTGGGGCTATTGTCAAAGCCTTCTTCAATCGTTGGAAAGTGACATCACAATCTATATCTCATGAAAACGTCAGATTCTTCTTCGTCGGCATGGTGAGTGGGGCTGATATCTTTGCGAAGTCCTTAATGAACTTCCGATAATAGCCTACTAGTCCAAGAAAACTTCTGACTTCCGTTGCATTCTTTGGAATTTTCCAATCTTGAACTGCAACTACCTTTGTGGGATCTACTGATATCCCATCTTTGGAAATCACATGCTCTAGAAACCTCGCATCTTTTCTCCAAAAATGGCATTTGGAAAACTTTGCCTTAAGCTGATGCGCACAGTGAGTTTCCAAAACCTCTCTCAAATGTTGGGCATGCTCATCTTTGCACTTTGAGAAGATCAAGATATCATCAACAAAGACCACGACAAATTTATTTAGAAACTCCCGTAACACCCTACTCATCAGATCAACAAAATAGGCAGGTGCATTCATCAACCCAAAAGGCATAACGAGCCCTTCAAAGAAACCATCTGGAGTCCTAAAAGTGGTCTTATCTATACTGTCCTCAGCCACCCTCAACTGATGCGACCCCATGGCCAAGCCTAACTGAGAGAATACTGAGGCAGCAACAAGCTGATCAAACAGATAATCTATCCTCGGAAGTGGGTGCCTGTTCTTCATAGTGAGTTTATTCAACTCCCTATAGTCTACACACAAGCGAAGTGAACCATCCACCTTAATCGCGAATACTACTGGAGCATCCCATTCAGATATGCTTCGCCTAATAAACCCTTTTCAAGTAGCTCCCCTAATTGTTTGCTAAGCTCCCTCTTTTCCCTTGGAGCCATATGGCGCACAGGTAATGCAACTGGCTTTGCATTGTTCAACAAATATATGCGGAAATCAATCTCGCACCTTGGGGGTAAACCCCGAACCTCATCAAAGACATCAGGATACTCATGGACTACTGAACATATCGTAGATCATCGATAGATGCATCAAGAGACTCTAGGAAACTGAGCATGTCAAACCCGTGCGGGTCACAAGAAATCTCGAGGGTCCTCCCATAACAAGCCAGAAGCCTAACGACCCTCCTCTCATAATCCAGAATGGCACCATACATGGCTAGCCAATCCATCCCTAGAATCAAACCATAACCAATAAACCCAAGCACATATGCGTCGCATTCAAACTCGACACCTAACGGAGATATTCTCAAACCCCGACCAATAATAGACAAATGAGCCGAACCACTAATGGGGTTTTCTACAACTACGGGATCCACTACCATACTAGTATTTAGGTGCAGAGACTCAACCACAAAACTAGATATAAATGAATGTGAAGCGCCAGAATCAAAAAGAGTTATAATAGGATGACTGGAAAGAGAAATCAAACCTTCCATGGAAATTTTCTTACCTCTATCTGGAGCACTGGTCGCGAGAGCATGCACCTGGCCTTTAGAAGCTCCTGCCCTTTGTCCATGTCCCTGTTTCTTCAGGCACACCTTAGCAAAATGTCCGACCTCTCCACAATTGAAGCAAGTACTCTTCCTTCTTTTGCAGTACTTGACCAAGTGACCCTCACCTCTACAACTGTGACGCTTCCTCTAATCTTTAGCCTTGTCATTCTTTCCGTCATTATTCTGTTCCTGCTGTTGTTGTTGTCCCTTCTTGGGCCATAACTTCTTGTTTTGTGTTTCCTCAACTTTAACTTCCTTCTTTTTTCCTTTGTCTTCTTCTTGCATCAAGGCAATATCAACGAGCATTTCAAAAGTTGGTCCCATGAGAATATGGGACATAGCTAACCTATGAAGGGATTCATTTAGCCCTTTAACAAACCGCAGAGCTTTCTTATGCGAAGTATCTACCAATTCCAATCCAAACCTTGCTAGCTGGTTGAATTTGTTCACATATTCTTTAATAGTCATGTTTCCTTGTTTGAGTGCTAAGAAACTCTCCATTTGCATGCTTTTCTTAGCTTGAGAAAGCAACATCATTTCAAATCTCTATCTAAATCATCCCAAGTTTCCACTGGACGCCCCACTTGGGTTACTTCCCACCAGAACGAAGCTTCATCTTTCAGTAGCCAGACGGCTAGCTGAATCTTCCTACAATCGTCCACATAGAAAATTCCAAACAATTCCTCTATCTCCTTGAGCCAATTCCATGCCTCTACGAACGTCTCGGTTCCATGGAATGGCTTTTCTCCCATAGCACGGAAATCTTTGCTGATCTTAGAAAACTTGTTTGCGCACGAAGGAGGAGGAGGAACAATGGGTGCAGCTAGGGGAGGACCGTCAGCTTGACCTCCAGCAAGTGTCGTGGTCTCTAGATACCTATGGAACTAGCCTGGTATCGTAACGCCCTCAGGAATATTAGGTTCCATAGAAATGCTGAAAAGAAAAGGAAAGAGATTTAGACAAGGTATCGAAAGATATTACATATGGCTTTGGGGAATATATTTTTGAAAATAGACTTTCCTTTTGGAAAAAAAAATGCTTTCTTTTAAAACCTTTTTGAAAATAATTTTCAAAAACTTTTATCTAATCTGGTAACCTTCAGCTCTGGTACCTAGTGTGATGCCTCACGTCTGTTAATGTCACTCATTAAGATAATGCATTAAGTTTCTTGAAGCATTATAGGTAAACAGAAACATTACCCCACGTCAGTTAATATCACTCATTAAGAGAATGCATTAAGTTTCATGAAGCATTATAGGTAAACAGAAACAGAAACATTACAAGATAAATATATAATAGCAGCAGAAATAAAATCTTTATTAATCATAAAGCATCGTGGTTCAAAACATCATATGTTTGAAAATACATAAACCCGGTACATCATCAAAACTTATGTCTTGCACTTAAAACACCAGAGTACAAAAATAAAAGAAGCATAATCCTCAAATAAAAACATAGCCATAGTAGCAAAGATAAGATCTTAAGCAATACATCTAAGCAGCTCCAGCAAAATAATAGTAGAATCCTGATCAAGCTTGAGTATTCCCACCCTGAGAACCCGAGGGGGGAACGGAAGAAAGAAGATGAAACAAAAAGGGTCAGACATAAAGTTTGGCGATTCCAATTACTTTTAACAAATAAATATGTAAAAGTATCATGACATACATATAAAGTGGATGAGAAAGATAACATCACAAAAGGCAGGTATGACAATGTAAACATGATAGAGTGTATAAGCTTTTCTAGTGATTTCTCTGCACTAATACTAGTATAACCAGAATGAGATGATCCCAACAACTATCAGATGGTAAGCTTAGGCATACTTCTAGTGAGAGGTTTTAGCCCTATACAATCAATAGGCAACCCAAGCTAATAGGCTCCTAAACTTTACCAGATTCTAGATGTACCACAACTACTACCCTAATCGATCGTCTGTGGTGGCCCCACAATAGGGTGTATCACTCCCTAAAGTGGTAACCATTCATTTTCCAGATGTTAACAACCATATCTACTAGTGTCACAGCTGTCTTCTCCCCTTCTGCCCGGACCATGCACGCACATGACCCCAGTCGGTTTGCGCTACCCACACCGTCCTCCCCGTTTGGATCTCTGACAATCATCCCAGTAAGCGTGCCCCGACTCTGACCTAGCTCGGTGTACTTGTTTGATACCTATATATGGATTACTGACTGAAATGGGTCCCACACACAAGATGATACAAGCTCTCCCCTTTGTCTTTTATCCCCACTAGGATTTCCACAGGTTATGCTTACCTATCGGTGTCTTTAATTATATAACCCATTAGGTTAAGTTTGTGGGCAAATATATAAATATTACGCACCCACCCCAAATTTACTTAACCCAACCACTGTTTAAACAAGTTTACTTAACCCCTATTCAAGTTCACGTTCATACAATCCTTATGGATTTAACTAGGTTAAGTATTCCAATTCATTACGATGTCCATTTATGGTTATAATTTGCTAAACCTCCCACATTAAGCCTACCACTTCTGGATGCTGGATATGCCGGTCGGTTCCGGGAAAACTTCTTCGACAAGTCGGGTTAAACCTCGTGTCTTAGCATGTATCGTATTTGTGTACCTAGACACCTCACATTAGATTCACCACTTATGGTCGCTGGATATGCCGGGTCGTTCCTGGCAGACTAACACCACAAGTGTAAGCTAACTTCGTGTCTTGGTACGGTTACAGTTTTTAATTACTGTAATCTTAGGTATTTCCATTATTAACTAAATTTACCTATGTCCATGCCCCTTTTCCCAAGTTATGTTCATAATAAACTATATGCCCCAAATTCATATTATTACAATTTTATTCAAATTATGCCCAAATTACCAATTACGAGTTATGCTCAATATTAACAATTCCCCTCATTCCCAATTTAACGTATTCGCATATTTCAGTAGCATGCCTTGGCTCGAAGGTACCCAGGCTATATAAAATAAAGAGGGAAAGATGAAGGGAAGATGACAGAATTTATCATACTAACTAGATTGACATATAATAGCACAAACATATAGTGGCATAATGACAAGATAGGTACATAGAAACAGATCTGATGAACATATGATAATAGAACTGATTCTAACATAATAGGGATGTCATAACAGGAATGATAAGATCTAAACAATGGTTTAGATATCCAACTAATAACAGATCCAATTTAACCAAAAACATGATAGGGACAAGTATAAGGTGATCTAAACAATGAAACAATGACAGATCTGACACGATAAATAGGTGAAGGTTTAGATGTAAGTAATAATCATATCATAACATCATAGATTCACGAGTTATAGCAGTTCTGATTTGGTTCAAATGGTCATAGGCATAAATCCAAGTTAATGTCATATCAAGTTTTACTTTTAATTATTCAGATCTAAAATTAACATGGACTCACAGTGTTTGGATCTAGAAAAATAGAAGGAGAGTAGCAGATGTTGAATCATAGATCTATACTTGAATAACTCTAAACTTGATTAACTTGATTGCAGAAGAAGTAAAAGATTGGATTTGATCTGGGCAGAGGAATCATCTAGTTCTCTATTATTTTCAGTGTGAGAAAACTAGAGAAATGAGACCATATTTATAGCCGAACCCTCGAACCCCTAACTGCCCAGATCTGCTGCAGGGGGGTCGACTCCCCCTTTGAGGGGTCGACACCCCTAGGTAGGATTTTTGCTGCTCACCCAATTTTTGATTTTTGAACCGATTTTTGGTAGGTTTGAACTATTATGTATATATATTTATCTTGCACGTGTACAAACTTCAAACCTTAATAACTTCTTCATATGGTGTCCGTTTTACGCAAACCAATTGTCTATCTTGACCATAATTTCGAGACGGACGTAATGAGGTAGTCCGTTTCCCTTAATTCTGAATATTAAATTAATTATTCTTTAATTTAGCATCTTTAGCGTTGTTAAAATACGAGGTGTTATACAAATTTTCCCGAAAGCTTTCAAAAATCATAAAGGATCTGTTGGCGGACATGGACAATTTAAAGTATATGGTCAAGTATGACATATCTTCTAAAGTGGTCCCAGAGAAAGAATTTGATGAAACTTAGGCCAAGCTTGCCCTTGTGCAATGCGACGCTGAAAACTACATGAAGCAGCATAATGAACAACAAAAGCATTATTATAATGAGCTCGATTCCCACAGCCAAGAGAGAATAACTCTCAAGAAACAAGTTGAGGTTGTCACCTTTGGGAACACCGGGTTTAAGCAGTCGTGTACTCGCCTCGGACAAGAGAAGATAGAGTTGGGAAAAGAGATCACTAGTTTGAAAGCCAGGTTGGCCGAGGACGAGGAGAGGACAGTACTAGTTGAAGGGAATGTCGATCTCGCTCTCAAATCTGCTACCGCATCTGAGGCATAGCTAACTGAGGCTCAGAAGGAGTTGGATGAATACAGGGAACTTATGATTTCTTTCTTTGCCTAAGTATTCTGGACCCAAAATATATCATGGATCAAGGATTATGAGACCACTTTAGTCGACGTATGGGATGAAATCGTTGATGATGAGAAGCGATGACTAAAAGTTAGCACTGTAGACGAGGAGGAGTTGATGAAGACCTACTTGAGAGGAGATGAGCCAAAGCGTTTGGCTTAGGGAAGAAGTTTGCTTCAGGAAGTTATCGAGGAAGCTAAACATCAAGTCAAGGGAAAGAATACTATCGGGGGTGCCTCCAGCTCTTCCTCTGTAATGCCCGAAAAGGTTGAGGCAGAAGAATATGACCCTGATCGCTTAAGGATTCCCAAGTCTGCTCTCCTATATCCTATCATTGAAGTAGAAACTCCTATTACTCCCAAAGATAAGTCGGCCAAAGGTATCTCCACCTTTTCTCTACAATTTGTCAAAGTTATCCTAGCCTGTCTTCGCATTGTAAAGCAAACAATTGAAGGAACCATGTTTTCTCTAGAGTTAATAACTGTTGCTTCCCATTCTTTAGGTACAAAGCATTTTGATGAAGTTGCAGAGAAGCAAGTAGAAGACGCTGACAAGGCTATAATACCCTCCAATGCTGAAACTCCCAAAGATGGAGAAAGGATTGACGCCTTAAAGGATATTGATCGCAACGGGGGTGAAGAGGAACACGTCACAATCACCGTAGCTTCTGATGAGACCGAGAATTTGACCCTCGCACAAATGAAAGCTAGGACTGAGCAACTTATGAAGGTAAAGGGTGTAAACATAGAATAGCCCATCTTGGTCGATCCTCTCCAAATGGTTCCTTCTCCCTGTACTAAAGTAATCATCAAGCTTCCATCTTGATCTATCACAAGAGAGTTGGCTTCCAAGACCTTCATTGATCCGAAAGAACCTCCCTCTAACAAAAAGAAGAAAAAGCATAGTCTTACTGACGCAAAAAAGGAGGAGAAGCAGAAGCTCAAGGATGCCAAGAAATCCAAGCATTCTACTAAGTCCAAGTGAAGCATTGTTTTGATTTTTCTTTTGTTTCCCAATGGCCCACTGTGGTTGCTGGGAGTGCGGCCCTCGTAATTTTATTTAGCTACCTTATGTAAATAGGTACCTTGTAAATAAAGTAGCATTTAGTATTCATACAATACCATGCATTGGAAAAGTTGTTATATATTTCAGTCGAAATGTACTAATAGTAATTAACAAAAAATCACACCATAAATCAGATAAGGGTTTCGTCCAGCGTCCCGTCAAATCAAAATTTCTATGATAAAAAATCATTACTAGACTAAGTAATAAGAAGTAGGGGTGTGATGAATGTGCATGCCCCCAATCCATTTCGAATAAATTGCTTGGCCAGGGCATGCTTGAGATTGATTAGTAGGGACAGTCTATTGCCCCAATTCTCTGTGGGGATTCAGGCTCAGCTTTTTGTCTTGCCCCTAATCTATAATGACCCGGGGAAATTACGATTCTGGATATCGGCATACAACACTATGTCGACTATTCATGCATCGGAAACACCGGATAGTCCATGAAAGAAATTAGAAGCTGAGAATAGATAAGATAGAATCAGAACAACATATAATAGATAACATATCCTTGAAATAAAATCAGTATATGTATACAGTAACATTATCAGAGTACAACACTTACAACACAGCGGAAATAACAATAACTATAAAATCCTGAAGCCTCCTGCTCCAAGCTCTCCAAGTATATGTGTAAAATCCTGACTACTTGACTGCCCATACAAAATTGGGCACCCAAGATTTTAGGGAAAACAAAACAAAATAAACTCTGGGTCAGTCATGTGACTGGTGTGAGTAAAACAGTTTGAGCAATTAAACGATATCTCATAAGACCACGCCGTATAACGGAATGGGTTTTTCCCTTATGAGAATCCAAATCAATTTGATTAAACTTCCAAATCATTTTTAAAGAAAAGATAAACTTTATATCAAAACCCTTTTGATATTATAATAGTGTCTATCAACCACAATATAATAATCATCTAGCAAAAACGCTTTCATCTTACGTTCTACATATATAGTATACAATCAAAACCATGAGCACTTATTGGATAATGGATTTCCAACTATGACAAGGTATGGAACCACCTTCTGATGGTGTGCCTCTATGAGGAATAAACCGGGTTCAACAAGAACATCTTGCAACCCGGCCACACATGACTGACCACTCATTTCGCTTGAGTGTATCGAATGTATATCACCAACGGTTGGGATCAACAACCGTTTCCCAAATGGGACAGCATCGACAATAGATTATATAATGAAATGTATATTTTTAGATATGTGATAATACACCCTAATTGGCATCCAACCACTTAGCCATGTTGCCTGCCCGATTTTTGTCATTTCCCGGTTGTAAGGCTAGAGTCCACGCTTATCTCTGACAGATCCCACATTTATTCACTTTGAATGTCACATCATCATACCCGCCAAATCACAAATTTATTTCCCAAAAAATACAATGGGTATATAGCTAAGAGAAACGAATACGTCCACCATCAAACGTAAATATGTTTAAAGAGATCAACTTACGCAATCCATTAAATATACTCTGTCATACATTCTTTCGTACAGGTCGTCCTAGGACTGGAAAAACCGAAGGTAATATTCCGTAAACAGGACAACCCTTGCATAACTCCGTCTTCAATTATCTTCATCATATTTGATTCGCAACGGTAATGCCATACGGAGTGGTTTTCAGATAATAAATCTGATCCCGCTCTCTCCGTATTGACGATGGAAAAATAGTCAAAACTTCGATTGTTGATGAGTTAACTATCAAAGAAAAACATGTATGCAAACAACGAAATTATTTCCAGATGGAAATTCTATCGATCAATCATCGTTTAACGTTTATCTCTCTAGTACATCAATTTCTTTATTTCCTGCTTCCATATATCCACATTCCTTATTTTCTAAGTTTAGAAAATATACATTATTAACATTGGAAAACATTTCCATCTCTTTCTCACGTATCACTGTCATCCCAATATTCTTTATCATCAAACATTTCATTTTCTATGATTTGAAAATATCTCTGATTATATTCGGAAAAGGTTTCCAAAACTCATTCCTTGGATTTAAACAGATGTTTAAATAAAACATCGCTATGCCAATTCAAACCATTAACTATATTCACTTAACCGACTTTTGCTATCGAACCTTAGCCATTCCTTGGTTAAAAACGAAGCTAATCAAGTTGGGGTATAACTACCTCTCAAACCTTAACCGAACAACATTTCTAACTTCGAAACATATAAGGTTCACCTTTTAAACCTTTAACAAACTTCCTTACGTAACTCTCTTTCGAATAAATCTCTATTCGATAATTCTTTCCTTCGAATAAACTATATTCGATAATCACTCTTCGAATAGCCCTATTCGATTAACTCTATTCAATTAACACTATTCTATTAACTCGAATCAGTTTACTCTTATCAGTTAGCTCTATTTGATTAACTCTATTTGATTAACTCTATTGGATTAACTTTTTTTGATTAACCCTAATTGATTAACTCTATTGGATTAACTCTAATCAATTAAATCTTATAAATTTACTCCTATGAATTAACTCTTTTCGAATAAACTATATTCGATTTACTCCTTTAACTCTATTCGAATAAACTATATTCGATTAACTCCTTTAACTCTATTCGAATAAACTATATTCGATTAACTGCTTTAACTCTATTCGAATAAACTATATTCGATTAACTCCTTTAACTCTATCCGAATAAACTATATTCGATTAACTCCTTTAACTCTATTAGAATAAACTATATTCGATTAACTCGTTTCGAATAACTAATATTCGATAACTCCTTTCGAATAACTAATATTCGATTATCTCACTTCGAAAAAAATTATTCGATTAACTCTCTTTTCCAAATAAACTATATTCGAATAACTCTCTTTTCCGAATAAACTATATTCGAATAACTCTAATCTGCCTAACTCGAATTCAATTAACTCTAATTGATTTACTCTATTCGATTAACTCTAATCGATAACTCTAATTGATTAACACTATTCGATTAACTCTAATCGATAATCTATTCAATTAACTCCATTCAATTACTCTATTCAATTAACTCTTTTATATCTCCTTAATTCCCTTTTATAATCCTATTTATTTCCAAATAAATATTCCTTTTCAATTTTATTTATTTGACAAATAAATATTTATTTTATAACTCCTTTGATTTGATAATTATTTTCTTTTATAAAATCCTTTTCCTTTTATATATAAAATCCATTGATTTTATATAAATAATTTATTTTCAAAATACACTTTGAAAATCCACTTTTATATATCCCAGTATTTCTTACGGTATTTAAAATACCAATAACAATGATTGATATCATTCAAACACACATAATCAACAACAAATTATCTATCACATCATATATTACAATATATGAAAATAACAATATTATAAGTATTGAGGGATCCAGTTGGATCCCTCCAACCTATTTCCCTACATCACAGATAACATACAATATCATTAACATCAACTTCATTTCAATATGAAATATTCTGATAAACAGAATCAATATATAATTAACGATTTATATTATATTATATATATATCTTTATCCATAATTTCAACCAATCAATCAGTAGTTCAACCAAACAGTCAATACATAGATATCAATTGTCATTTATCAGTTCTAAAAATACGCTATAAAAATATGAACTGATAGAGTCGGTGAGTTTTACTCACTTTGGCAGTTCATCGTTAAATAGCGATAAACTATTGTTTGATTCAGATCAAACTTTTTATTTCACCATAAATTCAAATGAGCTCCAGTCCACTCCCAGACAGTTCCATTGTGGAGCGCTCGTCCATACGATCCTAACGGATCCTGTTTTACCAAATTTCTGATCAAGTATGAGACAACTATTGATTTTAAAAGTTTGTACCTTATTTAAATTAAATAAAAACTTAAATTCTAAATCATTACTGGGCCTAACCATTTAAAAACAAAATGCAGCCCATCTTCATTTACGTTGGAACCATACCTGCTCCATACTGGCTTCTCCAAACTGAAATTTGTATGTCGGCTTCAGGATTCCTCCTCTATTATCAAAACAAACTCCTCCCCACACTTTCTTCTCTTCACAAAAATCCCTAGCGAACATCTAAACGAGTCCTCTTTCCACTCATACCACGCTCAATACCTCTTCTCCTTCCTTATATAGTTCGAACCCGTATCCCTTTTCACCGCCATTTCCCCGACTTCCCCTTTTAACCGCTCCTTCCTCTCTTCATATAAAATCCCAAAAAAATCTCCAAAACTTCCCTCTTCACATCCTCAACCACCTCATACCAGTATCGCACAACTAGGTGGATCCTTACCACTCGTGACATCAGGCCAGAACAACTCGACTTTAGGAAAATCAGCGGCTGTTTTCATCACGGAACCCATCCAGAAAATGCACGGAAGTGCTACTTACTCACCGAAACCCAATTACAATACCCAAAACCAAAATCAATGCTTCAAATTCTTAGAAAAACAAACCCTAGCTTTTACTGTTTCTCACAACTTTGCCAAAACAATATCGAGTACCACGAAACCCATGTGAAAACGAAGAGGATGATCTCCGAAATAGAAATAAGTCAATCTCGAGATTTACTGATTTCCTTGTGAATTGTTTTCTATTTTCAAAGACGGACATTTTACTGTGAGAAGTAAGTTTGTGGTGGCCTATTTTCTTTTGACTAGAAGAAAACTGAAATTAGGTTTAGAAAATGTTGAGGTTATTTTATAGGAAAAAAATATTATTTTTATATTCATTACTTTATTTGTTTTTAAGCTACCGCTATTTGTATTGTTGAATAAAAATTTCTATAATCAAATACAATATCCAAAAATAATGAAAATGGACATGCAGCTACAGTTTGACATTACGGACCCAACGAAACTGGTTTCGTTGAATTCCGACTCCGTTTGCTCACACAACGTATTTTTAACTGTCAAAATACAAACTATTTTTCACATTAAAAATCCGTACGACCAAACACTGACTTCAAAAATCACGAAAATTGAAATCTAGCAATATTTTAATACTGCGGATCTAACAAAATTAGTTTCATCGAAAACGGAGGTCGTTTGCAAAACTGGCTATTTTAAAGCTCTAAATAAACCCATTTAAATATTAAATATATTTAAAAATAATTAAATTAAATAAATTTATATTATCGTATATATTCACAATAGAATATCATACAACACCAACTGGATTTATAACCCGATATTCCAAATCCAGTGTTACATCGATATTTGATTTATATTTAAAATCCATTTCAAAATATAAATAAATCGATATAAATTATAAAGGAATTCCATAGCGACTTTTCTAAAATTTGATTTGGACATAAATCAAAATCTACATGAAGAAATCCCGATTTTTCTCTTCCACTAGAAAAATATACTTCACCAGCTCTGAACTTTTCTTGTTTCATAGAAATCCAATTTAAAACGGACCTTGTATATTCAGTTGAAGTCCAAATAGCCAAATAGCGAACTGCCGCGCCATTTCAAGCTCGATTATAATTATAATATAATTATACGTTCAAACTATCGTTATTTAAATATATTCGTTTTTCTAATTCATTTCCAAACTGAGTTATACCTTATATATGATCCAATTCACATCGTATTGTGAATTCTACTATTTCTGACTATTCTGGTTGTTAAATTATTATATTAATTAAATATTCCTTATTATTTAATTCTGGTCATTTTAAATTACCGAACCTTTATTTAAATAATTAAATAAATTATTTATTATTCATAAAAGTATGGGTCGTTACATTCTTTCCCCCTTAAAATAATTTCATCCTCGAAATTTCTAAGGTAGAAAACAAACCCTATTGACTGGTTAGAACTTATTTGTTCACCTCTTAACTTCAGTTTCAACTGAACCAACTTTATTTCGATTAAAATATTAAGTGATTCTTATCAAACGAAAATTTTCTAATATTCCGAAAAATTTCTAACATCTTAACTTTTCGAGAAATTTCGCTAGCACCTCCCTTGTACGGTCAATCGGTATAACTACAACTCACCTCACTGGGCCTTCTCCAACCCAAAAGAAAATCAAACTGCCAAGCGACTTGCCAATTCGACTCATAAATCTCATATCCAATAGAAATATAAACTTGTACCTTTTTGTTGGGCATATCATTATATCCTTCCCATCTGCTGTTAATTCAGCATATACCAATGTCATCCCAATCAAACTCCAATCAATTTTTATCCTCAAACCCAATCATTTGCTTATACCCAAGCCAAATTCCATTCAAACTCCAACATCAAAATTCAAACTCTTAACTTATCAACTCAATTCCAATCCAGATTATTATCTAATCAAATCTAGATTTATTTAACTTAGTTCAAGTTAAATTCCGATTTATTTATTTATTTTTACCATCTCCTTCTATTTCACCTTATAAGTTAAATTTAAATTCCAGAATTTAAATTCCTGGGTTTATCTCAAATTAATTTGAAATCATAATACCAATTCAAAACCTTTGAAGCTCTAAACAACTTGTTTCCTAAAAACAATACAAAAACAAAATCTTTGGTAGTAATCCGTCACTTAGAAACTCGAAAATGAACACCTATGATGGTCGACTTCATCATCGGAGTTTATTTCCCAGCGATTGAAGTGAGTTCAATACTGTATCACTTTCAAAAACATTTCTAACACTTCTGTTTTGAAATACATTTCAAAATACCATTCACAATGTTTGTAAACCATTTAAAATCTCCCAGAATTTTAAAATTCTCATATATTTAGTCCAAATCCATTTACAAACACTTTTCCAAATTTTTGGAATTAAATTCCAGTTCTTATTTAAATTCAGATTTAATTTATTTGATCTCATATATTATACTTATATGAATTCTAATTGGTTATTTGCATAACTATTTAATTTATAATCTTACTCAATTATAATAACAACCAATATATCTAATACATTATAATTCTCTAAATATAAATCATTCTTTTATACCAAAATATAATTTGGGTAAAATTATTTCGTTTACCCTCTTTTCAAAACATATCGTTTCGACCCATCGTATTTGAGTTTTTAGAAACACCTACCAATACAGTGGATCAAAGTGATCGATCAGAACCCATAAACTACTAGATCAATAAATCTCCACAATATAAAATCATTTTATATTGAACAACAAGTACGTTCACTCGTTTATATATACACTCAAGTCAATCTAGGGTATTACTAACCCCATCTCTATTGAGTCATGCCACGGAACTAAGGTAATTACTTAACCTTAAGCTCTGATACCACTATAACGACCCGGGGAATTTGCGATCCTGGATATCGGCATACAACACTAAGTCGACTATTCAAGCATTGGAAACACCAAATAGTCCATGAAAGAAATTAGGGGGTGAGAATAGATAAGATAGAAACTTAGAATAGAAGAAGAAGAACATACAACATCAAAGTAACACGAGTTTCACAGCGGAACAAACAAGATATAATAGATAACATATCCTTGAAATAAAATCAGTATATGTATACAGTAACATTATCAGAGTACAACACTTACAACACAGCGGAAATAACAATAGCTATAAAATCCTGAAGCCTCATGCTTCAAGCTCTCCAAGTATATCTATAAAATCCCGACTACTTGACTGCCCATACAAAATTGGGCACCCAAGAGTTTAGGGAAAACAAAACAAAATAAACCTGGGTCAGTCATATGACTGGTGTGAGTAAAACAGTTTGAGCAATTAAACGATATCTCATAAGACCACGCCGTAAAACGGAACAGGTTTTTCCCTTATGAGAATCTAAATCAATTTGATTAAACTTCCAAATCATTTTGAAAGAAAAGATAATCTTTCTATCAAAACCCTTTAGATATTATAGTCGTGTCTATCAACCACAATATAATAATCATCTAGCAGAAACACTTTCATCTCACGTTCTACATATATAGTATACAATCAAAACCGTGAGCCCTTATTGGATAATGGATTTCCAACTATGACAAGGTATGGAACCACCTTCCGATGGTGTAACTCTAGAGAGGAATACACCGGGTTCAATAAGAACATCTTGCAACCTTACCACACATGACCGACCACTCATTTTGCTTGAGTGTATCGAAGTATATCACCAACGGTTGGGATCAACAACCGTTTCCCGAATGGGACAACAACGACAATAGATTATAGAATGAAATGAATATCTCTAGATAGGTGATTATACAACCTAATTGGCAGCCAACCACTTAGCTATGCTGCCTGACCAATCTTTGTCATTTCCCGGTTGTGAGGCTAGAGGCCACGCTTATCTCTGATAGATCACACATTTGTTCACCTTGAATGTCACATCGTCATACCCGCCAAATCACAAATTGATTTCCCCAAAAATACAACAGATATACAGCTAAGAGAAACGAATTCCTCCGCCACCAAATGTAAATACATTTGAAGAGATCAACTTACGCGATCCATTAAATATACTCTGTCAGACATTCTTCCATACAGGTCATCCTAGGACTGGACAAAATGAAGGTACTATTCTGTAAACAGGACAGCTCTTGCATAACTCCGTATTCAATTATCTTCATCATATTTGATTCGCAACACTAATGCCATATGGAGTGGCTTTCAGATAATGAATCTGATCCTGGTTTCTCCATATTGACTACGGAAAAATGGTCAAAACTTCGATAGTCGGTGAGTTAGCTATCAAAGAAAAACACGTGTGCAAACAATGATATTATTTCCAGATGGAAATTCTATCGATCAATTATCATTTAATGTTTATCTCTCTAGTTCATTAATTTCTTTATTTCCTGCTTCCATATATCCAACATTCCTTATTTTCTAAATTTAGAAAATATACGTTATTAACATTGGAAAACATTTCCATCTCTTTCTCACATATCATTGTCATCCCAGTACTCTTTCTCATCAAACATTTCATTTTCTATGATTTGAAAATATCTCCGATTATATTTGGAAAAAATTTCCAAAACTCATTCCTTAGATTTAAACAAATGTTTAAATAAAACATCGCTATGCCAATTCAAACCATTACCTTCATTAATTATATTCACTTAACCGACCTTTTCTATCAAACCTTAGCCTAAAAACGAAGCCAATTAAGTTGGGGGTATAAATACCTCTCAGATCTTAACTGAACAACATTTCTAACTTTGAAACAGACAAGGTTCACCTTTTAAACCTTCAACAGACTTTCGTACGTAACTCTCTTTCGAATAAATCTCTATTCGATAACTCTTTCCATCGACTAAACTATATTCGATAATCACACTTCGAATAGCCATATTCGATTAACTCTATTCAATTAACACTATTCGATTAACTCTAATCGATTTACTCTTATCAGTTAGCTCTATTTGATTAACTCTATTCTATTAGCTCTATTTGATTAACTCTACTGGATTAACTATATTTGATTAACCCTAATCGATTAACTCTATTGGATTAACTTTAATCAATTAACTCTTACCAATTTACTCCTATCAATTAACTCCTTTCGAATAAACTATATTCGATTAACTCCTTTAAGTCTATTCGAATAAACTATATTCGATTAACTCCTTTAACTCTATTCGAATCAACTATATTCGATTAACTCCTTTAACTCTATTCGAATATATTTCATTCGATTAACTTCTTTAACTCTGTTCGAATAAACTATATTCGATTAACTCCTTTCGAATAACTAATATTCGATAACTCCTTTCGAATAACTAATATTCGATTATCTCACTTCGAATAAACTTATTTGATTAACTCTCTTTTCCAAATAAACTATATTCGAATAACTCTCTTTTTCGAATAAACTATATTCGAATAACTCTAATCTGCCTAACTCTAATTCGATTAACTCTATTTAATTAACTCTAATTGATTTACTCTATTCGATTAACTCTAATCGATAACTCTAATTGATTAACACTATTCAATTAACTCTAATCGATAATCTATTCAATTAACTCTATTCAATTAAATCTAATTGATACCTCTTTTATATCTCATTAATTCCCTTTTATAATCCTATTTATTTCCAAAAAAGTATTCCTTTTCAATTCTATTTATTTGACAAATAAATATATATTTTATAAATCCTTTGATTTTATAATTATTTTCTTTTATAAAATCCTTTTCCTTTTATGTATAAAATCCATTGATTTTGTATAAATAATTTATTTTCAAAATACACTTTGAAAATCCCCTTTTCTATATCCCAGTATTTCTTATGGTATTTAAATACCAATAACAATGATCGATATCATTCAAACACACATAATCAACAATAGATTATTTATCACATCATATATTACAATATACAGAAAGAACAGTATTATAAATATTGAGGGATCCAGTTGGATCCCTCCAACCTGTTTCCCTGCATCACAGATGTTATACAATATAATTAACATCAACTTCATTTCAATATGAAATATTCTGACAAATAGAATCAATATATAATTAACGATTTATATATATCGTTATCTATAATTTCAACCAATCAATCAGCAGTTCAACCAAACAGTCAACACATAGATATTAATCATCATTTATCAGTTCTATAAATATGTTATAAAAATATGAACTGATAGAGTTGGTGAGTTTTACTCACTTTGGCAGTTCCTCGTTATATAACGATAAAATGATGTTTGATTCAAATCAAACAATTTATTTCACCATAAATTCAAATGAGCTCCAATCCACTCCCAAACAGTTCCATTGTGGAGCAATCGTCCATAAGATCCTAATGGATCCTGTTTTGCCAAATTTCTGATCAAGTATGAGACACTTATTGATTTTAAAAGTTTGTACCATATTAAATTAAATAAAAACTTAAATTCTAAATCATTACTGGGCCTAACCATTTAAAAACAAAATGCTGCCCATCTCCATTTACGTTGGAACCAAACTCGCTCCTTACCGTCTTCTCCAAACTGAAATTTGTATGCCAACTTCAGGATTCCTCCTCCATTGTCGAAACAAACTCCTCCCCCACACTTGCTTCTCTTCACGAAAACCCCCAGCGAACATCTCAACGACTCCTCTTTCCACTCATACCACGCTCAATACCTCTTCTCCTTCCTCATACAGTTCGATCCCGTATCCCTCTTCACAGCCATTTCCCCGACTTCCCCTCTTAACTTCTCCTTCCTCTCTTCATATAAAATCCCACAAAAATATCCAAAATTTCCCTCTTCACATCCTCAACCACCTCATACCAGTATCGCACAACTCGGTGGATCCTTACCACTCGCAACATCAGGCCAGAACAACTCGACTACAGGAAAATCAGCGACTGTTTTCATCACAGAACCCATCCAGAAAATGCACGGAAGTGCTACTTACTCACCGAAACCCAATTACAATACCCAAAACCAAAATCAATGCTTCAAATTCTTAGAAAAACAAACCCTAGCTTTTACTATCTCTCACGACTTTGCCAAAACAATATCGAGTATCACGAAACCCATGTGAAAACAAAGAGGATGATCTCCGAAATAGAAATAAGTCAATCTCGAGATTTATTGATTTCCTTATGAATTGTTTTTGATTTTCACAGACGGACGTTTTACTATGAGAAGGAAGTTTGCAGCAGCCTATTTTCTTTTGACCAGAAGAAAAGTGAAATTAGGTTTATAAAATGTTGAGGGTATCTTATAGGAAAAAATATTATTTTTATATTCATTACTTTATTTGTTTTTAAGCTACCGCTATTAGTATTGTTGAATAAAAATTTCTATAATCACATACAATATCCAAAAATCATGAAAATGGACATGCAGCTACAGTTTGACATTATGGACCCAACGAAACTGGTTTCGTCGAATTCCGACTCCGTTTGCTCACACAACATATTTTTAACTGTCGAAATACTGACTGTTTTTCACATTAAAAATCCATATGACCACATACTGACTTCAAAAATCACAAAAATTTAAATCTAGCAATAATTTAATATTGCGGATCCAACAAAATTAGTTTCGCTGAAAACGGAGGTCATTTGCAAAAATGGCTATTTTTAATTCTCCAAATAAACTCATTTAAATATTAAATACGTTTAAAAACAATTAAATTAAATAAATTTATATTATCGTATATATTCACAATAGAATATCATACAGCTCAAACTGGATTTATAACTCGATATTCCAAATCCAGTGTTACATCGATATTCGATTTATATTTAAAATCCATTTCAAAATATAAATAAATCGATATAAATTATAAACGAATTCCATAGCGATTTTTCTAAAATTTGATTTGGACATAAATCAAAATCTACACGACGAAATCCTGAATTTTCTCTTCCACTAGAAAAATATACTTCACCAACTCCAAACGTTTCTTGTTTCATAGAAATCCGATTTAAAACGGACCCTGTATATTCATTTGAAGTTCAAATCGCCAAATAGCGAACTACCGCGCCATTTCAAGCTCGATTATAATTACAATATAATTATATGTCCAAACTATCATTATCTAAATATATTCGTTATTCTAATTCAATTCCAAACTGAATTATAGCTTATATATGATCCAATTCACATCGTATTGTGAATTCCACTATTTTCGACTATTCTGGAATTTAAATATATTATATTAATTAAATATTCCTTATTATTTAATTCTGGTCATTTTAAATTACCAAACCTTTATTTAAATAATTAAATAAATTATTTATTATCCATAAAAGTACGGATCTGTAACGACCCGGAAAAATGCGATCTTGATTATCCGATATACAACACATATCGAACATCAAGAGTCGAAAATAACCGAATAGTTAATGAAAGAAATTAGAGGGTGAGAATAGATAAGATAGAAACTTAGAATAGAAGAAGAAGAAGAACACAACATCAGAGTAACACGAACCTCACAGCGGAACGAATAACATATAATAGATAACATAACTTTGAAATATAACAGTTATGTATACAATAGCACTTATCAGAGTACAGCACTTACAACACAGCGGAACAAAACTCTATATAACTAACGCTGAAGCCTCCTGCTCCAAGCTCTCCAAGTATATCTGTAAATCCCGACTACTTGACTGCCCGTACAAATTTAGGCACCCAAGAGTTTAGGGAAAACAACAAAGTAAACTCCGGGTCAGTCATGGGACTGGTGTGAGTAAAATAGTTTAAACAGGTATATGAACAAGTAAACGATATCTCATAAGACTATGCCGCAGAACGGAACGGGTTTTTCCCTTATGAGAATCCAAAATATCTTTATATCAAAACCTTTTTGATATTATAATAATGTCTATCAACCACAATATAATAACCATCTAGCAGAAACGCTTTCATCTCACGTTCTACATATAGTATACGATCAAAACCGCAAGCACGTATTGGGTAATGGATTTCCAACTATGACAAGGTATGGAACCACCTTCCGATCAGTGTACTATAGGAACGATACACTGGAGTTCAACAAGAACATCTTGTAACTCAGCCACACATGACCGACCACTCATTTTGCTTGAGTGTATCGAATGTATGTCACCAACGGTTGGGATCAGCAACCGTTTCCCGTATATATATGAGACAGCATTGATAGATTAAAGAAGCAAATGAATATTCTCTAGATAGGTGATTATACACCCTACTTCGGTGCGACCGACTTAGCCATGCTGCCTGCCCGATTTCTGTCATTTACCGGATGATGAGGCTAGAAGCTACGCTTTATCATCACATCAGATTCACTTTGAATGCCACATCATCAAATCCATCCAATCACCGATCGACGTCCTCAACAATACATTATGTGTTAGCTAAAAGAAGTTTCCTTCTTCGCTTCCACTCTTGGTACGGTTGGAGAAATCAATATACGTGATCGTCTGGAAGTACTCTGTCAGACATCCCTCCATACAAGTCATCCAGGAACAGGATGAGCCGAAGGCACTATTCAGTACATCCATCTTATGCACTGTTATCTAAGACTTATACAATAGCCCTTGCACTTTACTCTGTCTTCAATTATCTTTGGCATATATGATTCGCAACGCTTATGCCAATACAGAGTGGTTCTTTGGATAATAATCCAACCGGTCTCTCCATATTAACAACGTTAAAATGGTCAAAACTTCGATGGTCTGTGATTTAACCATCAAAGAAAAACAGGTGTGCAAACAACGATATTATTTCCAGATGGAAATTCTATCAATCAATCATCAATCATATATATATCTGTATATATATATATATTCATATTTCCTTATTTTCTATGTTTAGAAAATATACGTTAACACTGGAAAACATTTCCATTTCTAATCCATATTTCCAATTTCAATATTTGATTACATTTTTGATTCTATTTGGAAAACATTTCCAAATCTTCTTTACTTGGATTTAAACAGGTGTTTAAATCATCATCGCGACGACCACTCAAACCACTATACTAATTTACTAAATTCACTTAACCACTTTCACTCTCGAACCTTAACCATTTCTAAATTAAAACGAAGTCAATCAAGTTGGGGTATAACTACCTCTTAGACCTTAACTGAACAACATTTCAAACCTCGAAACAGGGTAAGTTCATTCTTTTAACTCTAATTAATCAACTCTTTCCACTTAACTCCTTGCCTAACTCCTTTGGAACAACTATATCTGATTACTCCTTTAACTCTATTTAAACAAACTATATTCAATTAACTCTTTTGATTTTATTCGAATAACTATATTCGATTAACTCCTTTTGATTTAACTAACTTCGCCTAACTCCTTCAAATAACCAAATTCGATAATTCCTTTCGAATAAACTATATTCGATAACTCACTTCGATTAAACTAATCGATAACTCTCTTCGATTAAACTATGATCGATACTCCTTTTGATTAACTAACTTCGCCTAACTCCTTTGGATTAACTAACTTCGAATAACCAATGTTCGATGACTCCTTTCGAACAACTAAAATCGATAACTCCTTTTGAATAACTAATTTCGATAACTCCTTCTTCGAATAACTAATTCGATAACTTACTTTCGAATACTTATATTCGATAAATCCTTGTGTTTAACTTTATTCGAATAACTCTTATCGATTAAACTATAATCGATAACCCTTTCGATTTAACTAATATCCTATAACTCACTTCGATTAATAATAATCGATAACTCCTTCGAATAAACTATATTCAAAAATCTCCTCTCGAATAAACGATATTCGATAATCTTCCCTTTCGATTTAACAAATCGATAACTCCTTTTTGAATAACTAAATTCGATAACTCCTTTCGAATAACAAATTCGATAACTCACCCCGAATAACCAATATTCGATTACTCTTCTCTCGAATACACTATATTCGATAACTCTACTTCGAATAAGTGATATTCGATAACTCTACTCGATTAACCCCATTTGAATAACCCTAATTAGTTAACTCTAACTCTAACTGGTCAACCTCACCGATTAACTCTAACTGATTAATTCTAACTGATTAACCCTAACTGATTTACTCTAACTGGTCAACCCTCACTGATTAACTCTAACTGGTTAATTCTAACTGATTTACTCTAACTGGTTAATTCTAACTCAAATTGATTTATTCTAACTCTAATCGATTACTTCTAACTCTAATCGATCATCTTACTCGAATAACTCCTATTTATAACGTTTATTCATTTATAAAGATTTACTTTTGGTAACAGTTCTTCACTTTATAAATGTTCTCTTTATTAACGTTACTTCACTTATACAAGTGTTGGGTACATATTCTATTTAATCCTATTTATTTATCAAATAAATATTCCTTTGATTTATTCCTATTTATTTATCAAATAAATATTACTTTAATCCTATTTATTTATCAAAATAAATATCTCCTTTAAATCTTTTATTTATTCCCTAAATAAATAATTCCTTTAATTCTTTATTTATTCCATAAATAAATAATTCCCTTTAAACTCTTTATTTATTCCCTAAATAAATAAATCCTTTTCAACCTATTTGTAAAATGGTTTACAAATATTTCTCTTTCTATTTGTTTAACAAATATTTTCCTTTATATTTGTTTTCGAATATATTTCCTTTATATTTGTTTTTGACAAATATATCCTTTTATATTTGATTTCAAATATATTCCTTTTATATTTGATTAACAAATATACCCCTTTTCAATTTCATTTGTAAAGGTTTTACAACATTTCTATTTCATTTTGATTTGCAAATGATTTACAAACCTTTCTCTTTTTATTTGATTTCTGAAAAATATTTTAACTCCTTATATTCCCGGGAAAATTCGCCATAACCTCCTTTGTATCGGGAGCATCGGGAAAATCCCCAAACCCGCCACATAGGCCTTTCCATTCAAAAAGAAAATGGTTTGAAATTATTTCCTCTTTGAATATCCCCAATTTATAAATATTCCAATTTATAAATATTTCTTATTTATAAATATTCCACTTATAAATATTTCATTTTCAAATATCACTTTGAAAATGTTCCCTTATCAACATTTCGGTATGTTACGGTGTTTCAACATATCAAATTACGATGTCCAATATCGTCCATACACACACAATCAACAACAGGTTATAATTCACATCATATATCAAAATATATGAAAAACAATAAAATAACTGTTGAGGAATCCAGTCGGATTCCTCCAACCTGTTTCCCTGCATCCACAGATGTTGCACAACATGATTGTCATCACTTTCAGTTCAATATGAATTATTCTGATAAACAGAATCAATATATAACTATCTAACTGTTTATATATTATATATATATATATATAATATTTAATTAACTGACTAGCAGTTCAATCAAATAGGAAACACACAATCAAACAGACAATTTCTAACAGTTTTAAAAATACAACATGAAATTATATACTGTTCAGAGTTAGTGAGATTTACTCACATTTGCGCGTTAGCCATTAAATAACGGTTTGCGTTATTTGATTCAGTCGGAGAATTTATTTCTCCATAAATTGTAACGAGCTCGGATTCACTCCCAGTCAGTCTCATCGTGTTGCTCCCGTCCATACGATTCTGTCGGATCTTCTTTCGCCTTCACAATACGGCCCATTCATAAACTTCTCCACTAGCTTCTTCTTTTATCTCGGCTCCTTCATGACTATAACCGCAAATCCTTGCCTTACGTCCTCCCTTCTCTCTTCATAAACATTTGAACCAACAATACCCTACACCACCTTCACACTAACCCCAGGATAACCCTTCTTCCATCTGTATGGTCCAATACCAAAAATACATCGCCGGCCTTGACCCATTTCCTTTATCTGCGTTACTCACTCCTCTGCAAAAGTTTTAAATACAAAACCTTTAATCCACTTCATTAGTTAATCTACATCAGATAACCTCAATAGCATTACCAACTAATCCATGGTTTAGGAACCACAAATCCAACTTCCTCAATTTACAGTCCCACATACACCGTACTGCTCTTATGGCCATCGCCCTTTTCTTTTCACTTCCGCTCCATAGTACTTCAAACAAAAACCACTTCCATGACCACTGTTCTTCACCGAACTCCTCCTCATAACCACCGGACCACCAACCTTCGTCACTCACACTCCACCGGAGGTCAGCACCTTGCCTCGACTCCCTTCTTCCCATCAACACCACCACGAACTCGACGCTCCCCCAAAACCAAATCTGTAGCTCTCAACGCCACTGCCTAGGAGTCGGGAATCACCTCTGACCATCCTTCGATGCCAAAGTACCACCAACTCGACCCCCTTTGCACTACGAGTTCACATATCTACTCAATATGGTCCCAAACCCGCTCTAACGATGCAGCGCCTCAGCCCTAAGCCTTCACGGCTTCAAACCAGCGAATGGAGTCTCCTTCGAACCCATCAAAATGCATATGAGAAAGAGGAGGAACATACCATGAATTCGAATCTACTTGCTGCGAGATTTTTAGGGTTTTTATTTCCTTTTTAATGAACTTCTTTTGATCGGTTTTTGCGTTGAGGGAATGTTTCCTCTCGTGGCGGCTGTGAACAATGGATTAGAAATTAGGTTTGTAAGGACTTAGGGTATTTATAAGATTTAGTTTTCTTTGAATTTTTGTGGAGGGTAGGGTTCCACGATTCCTTGTTTTGCTGTAAGGAATGAGCGGCTCAAAAGAATTTGAGGCGTGGACTTGTTTTGTCCTAGTAATACATTAGGATATTTTTAATGGTACCATAATATCTCCTTTATATTTCTGTTTTACATAATTACCGTAATTCCATTCACGTACGGACAGAAATAAAGATGCAATCGTGTCCAGTACCGTACCATGATCCCAAAAATATAATAATACTGGTAGGTGGACTCATATTTTGAAACTTCAAAATGTTGATTTAAGGGTGCGAAATACTTCAAATAAAAAAAATCGCTTATTAAATTAATTAAAAATTACAGTAAAATTCTAAAAATTAAATTATCACTATTTCCCAAAAGAACCTTGTCTGAATTCACACCCGATATCTAGTTATTTTGAAATAACCGTTATGACCGATAAACGATTCTATAGCGACTATTCTGAAATTTGATTTGGACATATCTCAAAATCTACACGACGAAATCCTGATTTTCCTCTTCCACTAGAAAGATATACTCCACCAGCTCCACACGTTTCTTGTTTCACAGAAATCCGATTTAAAACGAATCCTGTACATTCAGTTGAAGTTTGAATCGCCAAATTACGAACTGCAGCGCCATTTCAAGCTCGATTTTAATTATATTATAATTCTTCGTTCGAACGGTCGTTATTTAAGTATATTCGCTAATATATTTCAACCCTAAACTGAATCATATATTTTGAATAACCCAAATTACACCATACTGTGAATTTCACTATTTTTGATTATTACTGAATTAAATATATTATTTAATTATTATATTAATTAAATATTCACCATTATTTAATTCCACGACCATTTAATTCACTATATCACCATTTATATAATTAAATAAATTAATTATAATACCTCCGCAAATGCGGGTCATTACATTCTTCCCCACTTAAAATAATTTCGTCCTCGAAATTGCTAAGGTAGAGGACGACCCTATCGACTGATTAGAACTTACTCGTCCACTTCTTAACTTCAGTTTCAACTGAACTAATTTAATCTCAATTAAAAATAAAATTATTTAATTCTTATCAACGAAAATTTCCAAAAAAATCCTAAAAATTTTCTAACGCCTTAACTCTTCGAAAAATTTCGCCAGCACCTCCTTTGTACTGGTCAATATCTCAAACTCCAACTCGCCTCTCTGGGTCATCTCCAACCCAAAAGAAAAATCAAACAGCTAAGCGGCTTGCCCATTTCGGCTCATAAATCACCAAACTCATATGAAATATAAACTTGTACTTTTTTGTCGGACATATCATTATATCCCTACCATTCGTCACTAGTTCTGCATATAACAATGCATTACCAACTTGATCTCCAATCAGTTCATTCTCAAAACCAAATCATTCGCTTATATCCAAGCCAGATATCATTTCAAACTCGAGTTTCATTCTCGATTCCAAATTCTTAACTTATCCCTCGATTCCATCGCAGATTATTCTCTAATCATTTTCAGTTTTACTTAACTTTTACATCTCATTCTACTTAACTTCACAAGTTAAATTTTAAATTCTAGAATTTAAATCCCTGGGTTTTATTTCAAATCAATTTGAAATTATAATCACAATTCAGAAACCTTTGAATTTCTGAACACCTTGTTTTCGCAAACCAAATTTGAAAACAAAATCTTTGGTAGTAATCCATCACTAAGAACTCGAAAATGAACACCGATGATGGCATGCTTCACCATCGGAATCTATTTTCCAGCGATCGAAGTGAGTTCAATACTATATCACTTTCAGTTTGAAAAACGTTTTCACAATCTCCCAGGAACTTAAAATTTCCTTATTTTAAATTCAAATTTTGATTTAAATTCAGATTTAATTCATCGGTTTTCATATACTTTACTTATATGAATCTGATTAGTTATTTATATAACCATTTCACATTTTATAATCTTACTCGATTATAATAACAACCAATATATATAATATATTATAATTTTGATATATATCTTCTCTATATCAAGATATACCTTGGGTAAACTTATTTTAATTTACCCTCTTTTCAAAACATATCGTGGCGACCCATCGTATTCAAGTGTTTAGTAACTCCTACCGATACAGTGGATCAAACTGATTGACCAGAACTCATAAACAACTCAACCAATGAATCTCCACAATATAAAACAAATTTTTATATCAAATACAAATACGTTCACTCGTATATATACACTCAATCTCAGTCTAGGGTATTACTAACCCTATCTCTACTGAGTCACGCCACAGAGCCAAGATAATTCTTAACTTAAGCTCTGATACCAACTGTAACGACCCGGAAAAATGCGATCTTGATTATCCGATATACAACACATATCGAACATCAAGAGTCGAAAATAACCGAATAGTTAATGAAAGAAATTAGAGGGTGAGAATAGATAAGATAGAAACTTAGAATAGAAGAAGAAGAAGAACACAACATCAGAGTAACACGAACTTCACAGCGGAACGAATAACATATAATAGATAACATAACTTTGAAATATAACAGTTATGTATACAATAGCACTTATCAGAGTACAGCACTTACAACACAGCGGAACAAAACTCTATATAACTAACGCTGAAGCCTCCTGCTCCAAGCTCTCCAAGTATATCTGTAAATCCCGACTACTTGACTGCCCGTACAAATTTAGGCACCCAAGAGTTTAGGGAAAACAACAAAGTAAACTCCGGGTCAGTCATGGGACTGGTGTGAGTAAAATAGTTTAAACAGGTATATGAACAAGTAAACGATATCTCATAAGACCATGCCGCAGAACGTAACGGGTTTTTCCCTTATGAGAATCCAAAATATCTTTATATCAAAACCTTTTTGATATTATAATAATGTCTATCAACCACAATATAATAACCATCTAGCAGAAACGCTTTCATCTCACGTTCTACATATAGTATACGATCAAAACCGCAAGAACGTATTGGTTAATGGATTTCCAACTATGACAAGGTATGGAACCACCTTCCGATCAGTGTACTCTAGGAACGATACACTGGAGTTCAACAAGAACATCTTGTAACTCAGCCACACATGACCGACCACTCATTTTGCTTGAGTGTATCGAATGTATATCACCAACGGTTGGGATCAGCAACCGTTTCCCGTATATATATGAGACAACATTGATAGATTAAAGAAGCAAATGAATATTCTCTAGATAGGTGATTATACACCCTACTTCGGTGCGACCGACTTAGCCATGCTGCCTGCCCGATTTCTGTCATTTACCGGATGATGAGGCTAGAAGCTACGCTTTATCATCACATCAGATTCACTTTGAATGCCACATCATCAAATCCATCCAATCACCGATCGACGTCCTCAACAATACATTATGTGTTAGCTAAAAGAAGTTTCCTTCTTCGCTTCCACTCTTGGTACGGTTGGAGAAATCAATATACGTGATCGTCTGGAAGTACTCTGTCAGACATCCCTCCATACAAGTCATCCAGGAACAGGATGAGCCGAAGGCACTATTCAGTACATCCATCTTATGCACTGTTATTTAAGACTTATACAATAGCCCTTGCACTTTACTCTGTCTTCAATTATCTTTGGCATATATGATTCGCAACGCTTATGCCAATACAGAGTGGTTCTTTGGATAATAATCCAACCGGTCTCTCCATATTAACAACGTTAAAATGGTCAAAACTTCGATGGTCTGTGATTTAACCATCAAAGAAAAACAGGTGTGCAAACAACGATATTATTTCCAGATGGAAATTCTATCAATCAATCATCAATCATATATATATGTATATATATATATATATTCATATTTCCTTATTTTCTATGTTTAGAAAATATACGTTAACACTGGAAAACATTTCCATTTCTAATCCATATTTCCAATTTCAATATTTGATTACATTTTTGATTCTATTTAGAAAACATTTCCAAATCTTCTTTACTTGGATTTAAACAGGTGTTTAAATCATCATCGCGACGACCACTCAAACCACTATACTAATTTACTAAATTCACTTAACCACTTTCACTCTCGAACCTTAACCATTTCTAAATTAAAACGAAGTCAATCAAGTTGGGGTATAACTACCTCTCAGACCTTAACTGAACAACATTTCAAACCTCGAAACAGGGTAAGTTCATTCTTTTAACTCTAATCAATCAACTCTTTCCACTTAACTCCTTGCCTAACTCCTTTGGAACAACTATATCTGATTACTCCTTTAACTCTATTTTAACAAACTATATTCGATTAACTCTTTTGATTTTATTCGAATAACTATATTCGATTAACTCCTTTTGATTTAACTAACTTCGCCTAACTCCTTCAAATAACCAAATTCGATAATTCCTTTCGAATAAACTATATTCGATAACTCACTTCGATTAAACTAATCGATAACTCTCTTCGATTAAACTATGATCGATACTCCTTTTGATTAACTAACTTCGCCTAACTCCTTTGGATTAACTAACTTCGAATAACCAATGTTCGATGACTCCTTTCGAACAACTAAAATCGATAACTCCTTTTGAATAACTAATTTCGATAACTCCTTCTTCGAATAACTAATTCGATAACTTACTTTCGAATACTTATATTCGATAACTCCTTGTGTTTAACTTTATTCGAATAACTAATTCGAATAACTCTTATCGATTAAACTATAATCGATAACCCTTTCGATTTAACTAATATCCTATAACTCACTTCGATTAATAATAATCGATAACTCCTTCGAACAAACTATATTCAAAAATCTCCTCTCGAATAAACGATATTCGATAATCTTCCCTTTCGATTTAACAAATCGATAACTCCTTTTCGAATAACTAAATTCGATAACTCCTTTCGAATAACAAATTCGATAACTCACCTCGAATAACCAATATTCGATTACTCTACTCTCGAATACACTATATTCGATAACTCTACTTCGAATAAGTGATATTCGATAACTCTACTCGATTAACCCCATTTGAATAACCCTAATTAGTTAACTCTAACTCTAACTGGTCAACCTCACTGATTAACTCTAACTGATTAATTCTAACTGATTAACCCTAACTGATTTACTCTAACTGGTCAACCCTCACTGATTAACTCTAACTGGTTAATTCTAACTGATTTACTCTAACTGGTTAATTCTAACTCAAATTGATTTATTCTAACTCTAATCGATTACTTCTAACTCTAATCGATCATCTTACTCGAATAACTCCTATTTATAACGTTTATTCATTTATAAAGATTTACTTTTGGTAACGGTTCTTCACTTTATAAATGTTCTCTTTATTAACGTTACTTCACTTATACAAGTGTTGGGTACATATTCTATTTAATCCTATTTATTTATCAAATAAATATTCCTTTGATTTATTCCTATTTATTTATCAAATAAATATTACTTTAATCCTATTTATTTATCAAAATAAATATCTCCTTTAAATCTTTTATTTATTCCCTAAATAAATAATTCCTTTAACTCTTTATTTATTCCCTAAATAAATAATTCCCTTTAAACTCTTTATTTATTCCCTAAATAAATAAATCCTTTTCAACCTATTTGTAAAATGGTTTACAAATATTTCTCTTTCTATTTGTTTAACAAATATTTTCCTTTATATTTGTTTTCGAATATATTTCCTTTATATTTGTTTTTGACAAATATATCCTTTTATATTTGATTTCAAATATATTCCTTTTATATTTGATTAACAAATATACCCCTTTTCAATTTCATTTGTAAAGATTTTACAACATTTCTATTTCATTTTGATTTGCAAATGATTTACAAACCTTTCTCTTTTTATTTGATTTCTGAAAAATATTTTAACTCCTTATATTCCTGGGAAAATTCGCCATAACCTCCTTTGTATCGGGAGCATCGGAAAAATCCCCAAACCCGCCACATAGGCCTTTCCATTCAAAAAGAAAATGGTTTGAAATTATTTCCTCTTTGAATATCCCCAATTTATAAATATTCCAATTTACAAATATTTCTTATTTATAAATATTCCACTTATAAATATTTCATTTTCAAATATCACTTTGAAAATGTTCCCTTATCAACATTTCGGTATGTTACGATGTTTCAACATATCAAATTACGATGTCCAATATCGTCCATACACACACAATCAACAACAGGTTATAATTCACATCATATATCAAAATATATGAAAAACAATAAAATAACTGTTGAGGAATCCAGCCGGATTCCTCCAACCTGTTTCCCTGCATCCACAGATGTTGCACAACATGATTGTCATCACTTTCAGTTCAATATGAATTATTCTGATAAACAGAATCAATATATAACTATCTAACTGTTTATATATTATATATATATATATATAAAATATTTAATTAACTGACTAGCAGTTCAATCAAATAGGAAACACACAATCAAACAGACAATTTCTAATAGTTCTAAAAATACAACATGAAATTATATGCTGTTCAGAGTTAGTGAGATTTACTCACATTTGTGCGTTAGCCGTTAAATAACGGTTTGCGTTATTTGATTCAGTCGGAGAATTTATTTCTCCATAAATTGTAACGAGCTCGGATTCACTCCCGGTCAGTCTCATCGTGTTGCTCCCGTCCATACGATTCTGTCGGATCTTCTTTCGCCTTCACAATACGGCCCATTCATAAACTTCTCCACTAGCTTCTTCTTTTAACTCGGCTCCTTCATGACTATAACCGCAAATCCTTGCCTTACGTCCTCCCTTCTCTCTTCATAAACATTTGAACCAACAATACCCTACACCACCTTCACACTAACCCCAGGATAACCCTTCTTCCATCTGTATGGTCCAATACCAAAAATACATCGCCGGCCTTGACCCATTTCCTTTATCTGCGTTACTCACTCCTCTGCAAAAGTTTTAAATACAAAACCTTTAATCCACTTCATTAGTTAATCTACATCAGATAACCTCAATAGCATTACCAACTAATCCATGGTTTAGGAACCACAAATCCAACTTCCTCAATTTACAGTCCCACATACACCGTACTGCTCTTATGGCCATCGCCCTTTTCTTTTCACTTCCGCTCCATAGTACTTCAAACAAAAACCACTTCCATGACCACTGTTCTTCACCGAACTCCTCCTCATAACCACCGGACCACCAACCTTCGTCACTCACACTCCACCGGAGGTCAGCACCTTGCCTCGACTCCCTTCTTCCCATCAACACCACCACGAACTCGACGCTCCCCCAAAACCAAATCTGTAGCTCTCAACGCCACTGCCTAGGAGTCGGGAATTACCTCTGACCATCCTTCAATGCCAAAGTACCACCAACTCGACCCCCTTTGCACTACGAGTTCACATATCTCCTCAATATGGTCCCAAACCCGCCCTAACGATGCAGCGCCTCAGCCCTAAGCCTTCACGGCTTTAAACCAGCGAATGGAGTCTCCTTCGAACCCATCAAAATGCATATGAGAAAGAGGAGGAACATACCACGAATTCGAATCTACTTGCTGCGAGATTTTTAGGGTTTTTATTTCCTTTTTAATGAACTTCTTTTGATCGATTTTTGCGTTGAGGGAATGTATCCTCTCGTGGCGGCTGTGAACAATGGATTAGAAATTAGGTTTGTAAGGACTTAGGGTATTTATAAGATTTAGTTTTCTTTGAATTTTTGTGGAGGGTAGGGTTCCACGATTCCTTGTTTTGCTGTAAGGAATGAGCGGCTCAAAAGAATTTGAGGCGTGGACTTGTTTTGTCCTAGTAATACATTAGGATATTTTTAATGGTACCATAATATCTCCTTTATATTTCTGTTTTACATAATTACCGTAATTCCATTCACGTACGGACAGAAATAAAGATGCAGTCGTGTCCAGTATCGTACCATGATCCCAAAAATATAATAATACCAGTAGGTGGACTCATATTTTGAAACTTCAAAATGTTGATTTCAGGGTGCGAAATACTTCAAATAAAAAAAATCGCTTATTAAATTAATTAAAAATTACAGTAAAATTCTAAAAATTAAATTATCACTATTTCCCAAAAGAACCTTGTCTGAATTCACACCCGATATCTAGTTATTTTGAAATAACCGTTATGGTCGATAAACGATTCTATAGTGACTATTCTGAAATTTGATTTGGACATATCTCAAAATCTACACGACGAAATCTTGATTTTCCTCTTCCACTAGAAAGATATACTCCACCAGCTCCACACGTTTCTTGTTTCATAGAAATCCGATTTAAAACGAATCCTGTACATTCAGTTGAAGTTTGAATCGCCAAATTACGAACTGCAGCGCCATTTCAAGCTCGATTTTAATTATATTATAATTCTTCGTTCGAACGGTCGTTATTTAAGTATATTCGCTAATATATTTCAACCCTAAACTGAATCATATATTTTGAATAACCCAAATTACACCATACTGTGAATTTCACTATTTTTGATTATTACTGAATTAAATATATTATTTAATTATTATATTAATTAAATATTCACCATTATTTAATTCCACGACCATTTAATTCACTATATCACCATTTATATAATTAAATAAATTAATTATAATACCTCCGCAAATGAGGGTCATTACAGGATCATTACGCAATCCTTCTATGGTGTGGGAGCCGATTTCTTTTGGCACTTGGTTACAGTGCTTTCATACTCTCCTGTCGTATCCCCGGGTTAGAGTTTGGTTATGACGGTCTCTAATCGTGGTGCACCAATCACGCATGTCTTTATACTCATTCTCGAATCGAGAGAGTTTGAGTTGATATGTCAAACGGTTGTGTCATTTGCCTCGGCTTTCCTTCTATGCTCCATTTCCTAGAGTCACATCCTGCCGACTTGAGTGTCGTTCTCGAACTTGACTTTAATCCGGGCTCCACGCTTTACTCTGGCAAATAGATCTCGTGTGATGTTTGGGTGTCGTATTGTCACTTTGTTTTACAAAGTGAAGACCACCGCATCGGATGTCGACACCAAACTCGATGTTAGCCAATCTAACTTCAATCGGCCATGGATTTGAGTTTACTTATCCAAGCATGAGCGATAGGACATCGTTGAGGGGTGAATTATCCCTTTTTTTCATAGATGCGACATCATCCAATTAATCAAAACGTTAAATCAAATATCAAAACAGTCACAGAACATGGAATGAATGTCAAACATATCACAGGGCACAAAAAAATGCAGGAAGGGTAAATGACACACGATATTTTTATAGTGGTTCAACCAAATCATTGCCTATGTCCACTTTATAATCTTTTGTTTATATCAACCAAACTGTCTCAGGCAAGTCGTGCCCCATTACAAAGTTTGAAAAGCAAAAGAGTAAAATACAACTTCAAGTCAGGTAGTGCCGCAAATGCACGACATTCCACGCTCTTGTGAGATGATTGTCGTCGACGATCACTAGCCTGAAAGCTCCATTATCAAGCTTCCGCTAGATGACATACGATCCTTCCCACTTCGAGCCCATGAAGACGGGGCCGGGAAGATATGTTTCTGTGACAACCCAAACTTCCCCATAAAGGAAAGCCTAGATTGCTTTGAGAACAACACACATCAGAACACAAACTGAAGAACATTTTATTGCTGATTACAACAATTACATCAGAGTACAAGAATATAACAGAGTACGAATACTTATTACACAATAGAAATACAATAATATCAGAGATTTAAATTACATTTAAATAGCAGCGGAAAAATATTACAAATATACAACTGAAAGGAATACACGGATACAGAGCTTTCCGAATACCGCTTCAACTATAAACCAGGATCCTGTAAATATATCTGCAAAAAGCTACTCGACTGCCCGTGTGGAAAATAAGGGCACCCGAGTTTGCCAGTGAAACAAACTACAGGTCAGTCATGGGACTGGTATGAGAAGTCTTAACTTAACTATCTAATAATAAGGCTAATCACAGGACTACGCCGCTAACGTGGAACAGATTTACTCCATTGGATTGCCAGTGCATAAATTAAAGTAAATCGTTAATCAACGCAATGCTTTTTAGAAAAATGAAACCATTATAAGACCCAAGTCCCATCACACAATGCAATGCAAACCGGAGGATAGGGTTTTACCTTATAATGGTCAAGAGATGCTTGATACAATAAAACAGATTTGATATTAGTGAGTATATGTTTTAAAAACCATTTCAATCATAACATATCAATCATAGATGACATGGGTACCATATATCATGTTGCCATACTAGTTCTACAATCAAAACCGCAAGGTCGTATTGGAAATTGGATTTCCATCATGAGTCGAGGCTAGGGGCAAGCTCCTCTCCGATTCGAGACACTCTAGCAAATGCCTCAGGATCCCCGCAGTAAACCCTTGGAGCGGTAGGGCTGGTCCCCGCCTATCGGCAGTGGATTAGTTATGCCTGAACACACGCTTCCCGGTTCCTTTGAACCTATAGTATGACCACTAACGGCCTACAAAAATACGAGGCGCCTTAAAATCCATCATCCACATAAGTAAAATGCCAGCCAGTTTAAGCACTGACACCACTTCTAGCTAGAAAGAAACGTGTGCACTCCCTACGGTCCATATCCCATTTTTGACTCATACTGGGGTGTGAGGCTCGCGAAGTCACGATATACACAAAGCTATGCCGTAATAGGCTATGCTTTGATCATCCCACAAGGCCCTGCTTTTCAACAAATGCCTTGATCAATTGCATCTTAGCGTGCCACATTGACAATTCACGCCATGCGATCAATCACCATTAATATATACCAGGGTGTTAAGTAGAGAATAAATCCCCCACCACCAAACAGACATACATTAATAGAAATCGATTTAATTCACATGGAACGAAATCCAATGTTAGACACGCATCCATTTACTAGCTTATGCTCTGGGTCTGAGCGAAAACCAAATCCGAACAATCAACAATAGTCCGGACGGCCACCACTGAAGCCCCTTCAAGGTAGCTACTTCCATCAAGGGTCTCTGTAGCAACACATCCATTCGATGTGAAGATCGTCGTTCTTCAACCACCGTCTTCATCTTCGACTCTTCATCGTCGTAGGAATGGGTTAAACCCGGTCTTCCCGAATAACTCACGTATTTTATAATTAAAAATCAAGCACTATAAAAACACATCCAACGCCTCATTCCAATTCAGAATATTCTTCTAATAAAATATTCGTATTATTCTATCAAAGATAGATCTTTTGAGTTTATTCTTAAATCTTTCTTTTAGAGATTTATTAAAAACCCAATTTGGTTTTAAATATCAAAAATCATTCTTTAATGATTATTTAAATTTAAGAAATTAATCTTATCTTCAACTGGGTTAAAGAACTAATGTCATTTTAAAACACCGTTCACAATAAACCCAAAATCGACTTCCATTAAATATGGAATCTTCACAGAAGTCAAATCAATATATAATCATTATAAATTTCTGTATCCGACCAATAATATAAATGGAATAACGGCAAAGACTTTTAAATTCCATATGTAGTATCGGTCTTCTTTTACAGAAGCTTATCTCGGTTATTATTAATTCGAATTCCATTCAATTTCAATTTTGTATATTAAATTGGAAAACTTTACTTTTGGAAAATTCCCATTTAAATCTTAATAATGGATTTTTAAATTCCAAATCATATTTTCACTGTCAGTTGGGTTAAAGAACACATGTCACTTAAAAAGATGGTCCACAATAAACCCAACTCACGTTTCATCTTATTTCAATTACTAAATATAAATTGAAAACTATAATAATCTGAATTAAAAGATTATTCTTTTCATATGGGGTTTAAAAACAGTGTTATTTAAGACACTATCCGACAAACCCAAAATCCAGTTTATTTAATTTAACTTCAATTAAATATTCACTAATTGGAAAACTTCATTAAATCTTAATTTAATGATTTATTCTAGTTAATAACTAGTTTATTTCAATAAAAATATATTCTTCTAAGATATATTCTTTTTCTAAAATATTCTTTTTCTAATACATTTTCTAAAATATTCTTTCATAGAATATTCTTTATTGGAATGTGACTCAACCAACAACCATATATTGTATGTAATCAACAGTCATGACAAATAATTATTAAACATCCAAATGACGACCAAAGTGGAATTTATAACTGTGTGAGCATTAAAGTAAATAACTAACACTCATTACAGACTGTCAATCCATCGATTGACATATAACTAAATATTGGGATTAGTGTGTGTACAGTATCATCCCAATACCCGTGTGGGGTTTCATCCATCAAACAAATAGTAAATTATTTGTGCACTTGGGCGATGTGTGAAAATAATCGTCCCAATCACATAAACAAGTCGGGTAACTTGTAAATGGAAGTGTAACAACTAAAGTGTATATCAATGTAATCTTTTATATTACACTAAAAATGTATTCCTTTAATTCTATCATTTTTATAACAACTAAAGTGTATATAAAAATGTATCTTTTAAATTCTGTCATTTATTTACATCTAAAATGTGGTTAAAGATATAACTCTTAAACTCAATTCTTTTTATTTCCAACTATCATGTAAATAGAATTCTAACTTTTTCCATTTTTTTATTCTATGCTTTCATTTGCATCAAAAATGCAAATGAAAAATGTAATTTCTTAAACTAGGATTTTATTTGCATCTAAAATGCAAACAAGAATGTAACCATTTTAATTCATGTTTTATTTGCATCAAAGAATGCAAATAAAAATTCAACTTTTAATTTCATGTTTTGTTTGCATCAAGGAAAAATGCAGATGCAAATAAAAATTCAACTTTTAATTTCATGTTTTGTTTGCATCAAGGAAAAATGCAACTTCTAATTTTCATGTTTTATTTACATCAAGAAATGCAGATAAAAATGCAACTTTTACTACGATGTTTATTTGTACCTAAATTACAAATAAACATGTAATCTTTATGCAGTGTTTATTTGCATCAAAGAATGCAAATAAAATACAACTTTTTAAATAGGATATTTATTTGTACTTAAATTACAAATAGAACGTAACTTTTTAAATGAACAAAAATGCTTATTTTTATCTCATCCTATTTAATGCAAAAATAAAATAAAAAAATTAGTAGTTTAGTTTCAATCCTTTAAAGTGACCAAGAATGTCTATTTTTTTTATTTCATTCTTTATAGTGACAAAAATATTATTTTTAATTCAACCAACATGTTTTGACAAAAATGAATGTTGGAATTTAACTAGCATGTTCCTAAATAAAATATGTATTTTTATTCACATGACATGTTGTACGATTCTAATGTCTTAATAAAAGAAGTATTTGTTCACATAACATATTTTGATGTTTATATGACAAATAAAAGAACAATTTATTTATATACACCCTTCCATGTATGATAATGATATATAAAAGTAAATTTTTATTTGAATACAAATTCCAAGTTTATATAACAAATAACAAGTTACTTTAAATCTGTTCTTTTTATTAATGATAATAAAAATGTATACTTGTGCTTTAATTTTCTTTATTGTACTAAATTGGCAACAAAAATGTATTCTTTGATTTCATCTCCTTTATTTAGACAAAAGGGTGAATTTTGTCTAAATCCTACTCTTTTAACAAAAATGTATATTTTTGTTTCATGTTGATTTACTTCTAGATTACCAATAAAAATATAACTTTTTATTTCAAGTTTTATTTGCATCAAGGAATGCAAAATAAAATTTCAACTTTTCAATTCATGTTTATTTACATCAAGGAATGTAAATAAAAAAATGTAACTTTTAATTTGCATGTTTTTATTTTAAAACATGAGTCATTTCTATATTTCTCACATTACATCAAAGATGTGTTTTTGATGTAAAACATGATTTCATAATAAAACATAAATCTTTCCCTCTGTTTCTAATATTACATTAAAAATGTTTTTTTAATGTAAAACATGATTTCAATGTAAACAAAATGACAGTTTTGATCTAATTCGTTTCAATGTAAACAAATGACAATTTTGATCTAACTCATTTCAATGTAAACAATTGACAATTTTGATCTAATTCATTTCAATGTAAACAAATGAGTATTTTTACTTCATTCTTTTTAAATGATGAAAAGAATGTTTTTATTTCATTCTTTACATTTGACAAAAATGTGCCTTTCATTTTCATTCTTAACAAAATAAATGTTTTTGTACTATTCTTATAAAATGGCCCAAAAAGAATGGTTTATTTTCATCCTTATAAAATTCCCGAAAGAAATATTTTATGTTCATACTTATAACATGAACAAAAAGAAATGTTTTGACAAAATTGCTATTTTATCACTAATCATGTTCAACAAAAATGAATATTCTTTTGTCCAGTGTAACATCTTATAACAAAGAATGTTAATCTAATTCTAATGTACATTTTTCACTAAAAATGAGATTTTAATTTCTAAACATGCTAACACAAATGTTAAATTGGTTTCAATAACATGTTTTGATAAAAATGTAATTTTTATTCTAATTAATCATGTTTTGAAAATTTTTATATTTTCATCTCAACTAGACTATCTTAACAAAAGTGAATATTTTTTTTCTTGTTAATCTAAATTTAATCAATGATATCATTTTATTTCACTAATCATGATTCAATCAAAAAGTGTGATTTTCTTTCACTAATCAAAACGTTTTAACCAAGAGGATTGACAAAAATGACTATTTTTGTTTTATATAAAATGTCAACAGAAATGATAATATTATTTGAATCTAACTTTATAATTAATATTAGTGTCAATTCCAACAACTAAAAAAAAGGAAACAATGAAAATTCAGCTTGGATAACAAACATGATACACACATTCATTCAGTGATTCATCGTAATACAACCCATCAACATTTCTACAAAATTATATACAAGACACCACATGCATATATAAAATGAATATAAATTTCATAATAAAATAAATAAATAATTTTAATTTAAAAAAAGAAATCTCACATTGATTTTTATTTAGATATGAAATTCCTGAATTTTCAACATGCTCGGTTTCAACTCTAGTCAGTTCTGGAATGAAGATCTCGATTCAAGGATTCCATAGCTTCTGAAATTTCTGAATTCCGATTTAATTTGGTCAAGTTATCATCATTTAAAGATTTAATAACTATTTAAATAATTTATTTAAATTAATTATCTTCTAATCCTTCATTTACCCTTTAATCCCTTCTTCCTACTATCGTTCACTCCTGGACCATGCTTCACAAAACCGAACCCATCATCGTAGAAACAAACCGCCACTTGCACTCGCCAGAAGCCACCGGAGCTGCATCCAGGAACACCACGCCGATCGCCATGGCCAGATCCTCCCCCGCCATGAGTACAGCGAAGCTCGGTGGGCCTTAGGGCGTTGAAAACGGCCTCCAAGCGTCGGCCTTTGAGCCTTTAAATTGGATGGGATACGAAATTAACTCAGATCATGACCGTTGATTCGGTTGTCCTCACCGCGCTCTTCAATTCTGTTTTTGTAATTTCTGATTTCATGGAATGATTTAGAAGAAAAAGAGAGGGAACGATCAGAAGTTTCTGGCCATTAATTCCTTAAGACGGCGGCTAGAAGATGGAATTAGGGTTTGTGTATATAATACGGCGTATCCTAGGGGTATATATACTAGTATATATTAATTTAATTTCCTTTTTATTTCTGAAAATTCTTGTTTAAAGTCACGAACTCCGAATCAAACCCAACAAGTGTCGCTCCCAGCTAATAACCCCCATTCCGGACGCAATGGAACATGTTTTGTAACCCAATTCGGCTGTTACTATATGTTTTTCTTTAATTTAAAATATAAATCATTTAATTATTAAATTCAAACATACATTTTAAATTACCGGGACCACATACGGACTCTAAAAATTATAGAAAAATTATTTCTAGTTATGTTTTGACGATATGGTTCTAACAAAACTAATTTCGTCGAATTCTAAGACTTTGAAAAATGGCCTTTTTCTAGTCAATTAAATTTGAATGAAATTGACAAAACACATTTTATTCCGCCACGCTCACATATTAATTCGAAAAATTATGAAAATTGAAGCTAGCAATAATTCGACATTCCGGTTCCAACAAAAGTGGTTTCATCGAAAACCGAGGTCATTTGAAAAATGGCTATTTTTAAGGGCTATATATTATATTAAATTAGATATAAATTCTACAGCGACTTTTTTAAATTTTAAACTGGACATAACTTGCAAATTATAAAGTGAAATTTCAGTTTTCCAGATTCGTTAGAAAGATATGATTGTACAGATTTAAATATTTCTTGTTTCGCTCAATTCTGATTTATTTTGAATCCTGTACATTCAGTCAAAGTTCAAATTCAAATTTTCAAACTGCAGCGCTGTTTTAAACTCCTTTTATAATTAAACTAAATTTATTCGTTTTAAAATAAATTTTTAGTCGTTCTTATTTAAAATAAATTATTTTAAATATTAAAAATCCATTAAAATTTCTAAAATAAAAAATTTAAATTGGCTCCAAAATTCCGAGTTGTTACAGTTTCAGTATGAGGTTACCAAGCTCGAAGGTCCTGGGTTGAACCTTTTTATTGTTGTATCGAGCAACCTTATGTATGTGCCTCGAGGCATGCAAGTTTGCTTCATCTCTCTTCTTGTTAATTATGTCTAAGGACTCAAGAAGAATAGCTTTTTCCATTAATGGGTTGTAGTACGTCGTCCTATGAGATAGGATTTCCAATTCTACTGGGATAACAACTTCCATTCAAAATGATAATGAGAAGGGAGTGTGGCCAGACGCTGACTTATAGGTAGTTCTGTAGGCCTATAGAGCCTAAGAAAATTCATGATTTTTGCCCGTTCTAATCGTTTCTTGAGAACGGACTTGATAATCTTGTTCACTGCTTCTACTTGTCCATTCGACTATGAATGCACTACAACTGTGTATCTTTTCTCAATATGATATATCTGGCAGAAATCTCTAATATCTATATTGTTTAATTGAGTTCCAATATTTTTGGGATCCCAAATCGATAAATAATATTTTTGACGATGAAATTAATCACCCGCTTTATCGTGATTGTGGTCAATTGTTCGGCTTCTTACCATTTCGTAAAGAAATCCACAGCCATGATTGCATATTTTGATTTGCCTTTGCAATTGGAAGACATCCGACAATATCAATCCCCTATACAGCGAATGGGCATGGACTCACCATAGAGGTGAGTTGTCTTGGAGGTGCTCTAAGAATCCTTGAAAATTTCTGGCATTTGTCGCAGCGTCGTGAATAATCAGCTGCATCTTGGTTTTTGTTACACCAGAAGTATCCATACCACAATATCTTCTTTGCCAACGTTTGCCCACCGGTGAGATCTCCACAATAGCCCTTATGCACTTCCCTCAATACACTTTTGACCTCGTCATGTGCTATACACCGAAGTAAAAGAACTAAGAACCCCCTTCGATAAAGAACATCTCCATGCATGACATATCTCGAAGTTCTAGTAACGATGGTACGTCTTTCATTTTTCTTTATAGAAAGTGTTCCATGCTACAAGAAGTCTTTTATGAGGGTCATCCATGATTCTCTCTCAGGTTCGGTCTCCAATGTTGGATCAACTTCTATATGATCGATGCTTGGAGTTTTAAGGGTCTCGATTGGGACCATTTCCTTCTCTTCTGGATAATCGGAGCTTGCCAACTTATCTAGTTTACTCGCTTTTTGATTTTCTATTCGAGGAATATGGGAGATGGTATAGTGTTCCAAACTATCCAATAGCTCTTTGACCCTTTCTAAGTAAACTGCTAATCAAGGTCCTTTTGCTTGAAACTCCTTCCAAACCTGGCAAACAACAATCTGAAAGTCACAGAAGATGTCCAATACAGATACTCCTAATTCCTTGGTGAGTTTCATCTTGAAAATCAAGGCCACATACTCAGAATCGTTATTAGTAGTGTGAAAATTAAGTCGCACAACATCATAAATCGACCGTTCTTCAGGAGTTATCTATATGACTCCAGCGTCAGACCTTCGATCTTTTCGAGCACCATCTGTTCCAGGTGCTTGATTCCATCTTTTCTCCGAGGAGCCATCTTCTTTATCTATAATGTCCTCCTCGGGAATGGTGAATTCAGCGATGAAGTCTGCTAATGCTTAACCCCGTATAGAATTCCTTGGAAGGAAGTCGAGATCAAATTGTCTTAGCTCGATGTTCCATTTGAGAAATCCTCCCAATGTATCAGGTCGTTAAAGGACCTGTCGTAGCAGTTGATCGGTGTATATCACAATCGAATGAGCCTGAAAGTAGTGACAAAGCTTTCTTGAAGCAATCAAAAAGCTGTAAGCGAGCTTCTCAATCTTTGGATAGTTGCTTTCCACCACTGCTAACTTCTTGCTCACATAATACACCAGCCTCTAAATTTTATCGTCCTCACGAACAAGTGCTGAACTGATTGTGTGCGACAATACTGCTAAGTATTGTAGGATCTAAATTAGCCCTAGAGGGAGGGGGCTGAACAGGGTTTATCATAGTTTTTGCTGAGTAATAAACAATATCAACACAGATAATAATCAGATTAAATGCGGAAAAATAAATAACACAAAGATATACCCAGCTTCGGCAAAACCCTACCTAAGCCTCTCCAATCTAAGATGACACTGCAGCATATCCCCCAACTGGGCATGCTTCCAGTCCCTGCTGCGCCAGAGGAATCTGAGCTGGAGGTACATATTCAGGAGGATGACCTCCACCAAGTCCTATACTTTGCCATGGACTAGGCAAGTGATACCAGTGAAGAAACTCATCCACTAAGCTGCTTCTAACACTTAACAAAGCCAGTTGAGCATTTAGTAAATCAATTCCATGATCTTGACACATTCGGCGTTGCTGTTTCTTAGGATTTGAACCTGAAAGTGAATAAGAAAGGTTAGAAAACCTGTAAGAAAGATTAGAATAAGGAAACCAATACTTGGATCTCACTAAATTGAAGCCACCTTCTAGAACATCTAGCTTGATGTCGAATGTAGAACTAGTTAGGGCTTATATCACCCACATTACTAAATCCATCGGTGATAATTTTCCTTTTGGGTGCGGATTCAAAATAGAGAAAGGAGGGAGTCTCAACTTTTTGGTGCTTGAAGTTATAGAAAAAGGTTTTATCCTCGTAGGTGGGCTCCATACTTAGGACTTCCATATATGAAATGTACAAGGTGTAGAAGTACAAATATGTTGTCGGATGAAGGTGCATGGGAGCTATTCTCAATCATATAAGAAAATAGACAACGAAAGGGTAAAATGGAAGGATGCTCCTGACCGAGCACATCTGTTGCTTATCACCATATATCCCTCTGGTGGATTGTGAGGTCTATCTAAGACACAATCGGCAGCTCGAACCTCATCCTAAGATATCCCATGCTATAGACATAATTGTCGTAGTCTTGACTCATCAGCGATAGATATCTAAGAATCGTTAGGTACTTCTAGGTAAACCGCATCGTTGAATGTATTGGGGGATCTACTGTCGCCTACTTCTCCTACTCCTCGTTCATAGAAATTCCTTCATCGGAGGATTCTACATCCTCATGGATATTGACTTCAAATTATAGATCAATATCATCTAAATCCCATGGAAGGATATTAGGATTAGTCGATGTCTTTGGAAATTTTCCCTTTTTAGACTCAGAGTATCTTGTTGGATACCTTCTAAACATGCTTGTTGTATTATCCAAGAAATGATGAAGATTAGAGTAAAATAACCTGTACCCTCCTGTGTGTGCTAATGTATGAAGTGCGGGAAAGAAGTGACAAAAGCATGAAATTGTTTGATATGCATCGCAGTGTTGTGGAAAATTATGTCCTTAAGTCTTGGATTTCCGAGTAAGTATGATGTTTTGTTTTAAATCCGAATTCTGAAAGGCTCTATCCTAACTGTCCAATAGAATGTGTGATACATTGGAGTTGATCAAACTATATGTATATGATGGATTGTAGATCTTGTAGTTTCATGTCGGTCGACCTGAACACATGTATATATGTGTGAAAGTCGTGTTGGTTACTTGAAGTATTTAGGTACAAAAGAGAGACGGTTCGGATGGAGGCCTCCGAGTTGCCTTTCTCGAATTGGATAGCCCCGGGATGAGAATTTTTGACCCGAGCCCTTATTATTTCCTTCGATCTCCCTCTCTCATCGTCTCCAAAGCTTTACCAAATCAAGACTGCACATGTGGTCAGATGACTTATTCGACTTGAAGAAATCTAAGCCGACCTAAGTTTCCTTCTCCATTTCTTCTTCTTCAATCATTTTCCCGAACTTTTTATAACCCTCTTCCATGGCCTCTTGTGCCTTCTCTCTCCATTATCCAAACTCCACTACGTCAACGTTAAGACTGCCACCGATGGCGATCTCGACGCCTGGCAAAGTGACGGTGAACTCTAGTGTACGACCCTGCTGCCTCACTACAATCGAATCCTAATCCCAACTCAAATCAGGGAAAATATCATGATTTCGAGGTTAAATCCGTGTGTGATTTTGAATTAAAGCAAGAATCGAAGAAACTGAAAACCAACCTTTAAATCGAATTTGGGATAGCAACAAATTCGAAGTATTGGGAAAAATTAAGGTTGACAGGCTCGAAATGGTTTGGGGATAGAAATTAAAATAAAGGGATCAAGAAGTAATAAATTAGCTTATATATGGCATAGAAGAGACCATTCGTACTCGATAAAAAGATGGGTTGACCACGTTGCTTAAAGCTAATATGAGCAATAAAGGGAGTGTTTGGGTCGAGTAGTCACCAGGTCGACTTATTCGATCCAGAGCACACTAACTTTTTTCGTCCCAAAATATTGCGAACTAGAAAGAGTTTAAAACTAGAAAGCTTGAAAGAAAATGGAAGACTTCGTCGACAAATATTTCATTCTTTTGATGGTGAAACATCTCAATGTGACCTAGTTAAATTTCAATGATCAAAAGGAACTATTCGAGATGACTTGTGTATATGTGATCATATACGAGAACCGACAGAGTAACACGATTAAAATGGATAACTTTAACTTTTTATTCGACAAGATTAGAAGGATCTACCTTTAAATCTGTCTATGCTCCAATTGAAGATCTTGAATTGCCAGTTGCAACAAAGACAATCATAGGTGTAAGTTCCTATTTATACATGGTGCACGGAAACAAGAGTCACGATTTCACAAAAAGGCATGATGATTGACTAGTGTTTATTCAGGAATGGACAGCGCGACAAGTCCAAAGCACATCTCATCTGCAATAAAGCGTACTTTAGGTGGTAAAATGTTAGCTTGCCTTGTAACAAAGCTACCCAAAGATAGAGTGATCATAGTCATGAACTATAGATATGAGAAATCATGCGGAGCCAAGCACTTAAAATCGATTAGAGTCAAGGACAAGCCAAGCTGCACAGCTTTTCATCATCCGGGTCGAAAAGAGAAAGGAGTTGCTTGGTTGATGGCCTTCGGGTCGACCGGTCTCGACTCAACCCAAACGTCATCTCGACTCCATACAATATAGTTCTTCCACGTTCACCACAATCACTTATAAAACCGGGATCTTCGCCACGTGTCCCAGGAACGAACTGCTTTCCTGTACGAAACTATTCCCATTAACATCCTATGAATCAAGTTTAAGTGCCACGCATACACAACTGTTCCCGCCCAATAACCATATTTTGTCCCTATAAATATTCAACCTGGGAACTAAGAGAGGGACTTTTTGCCACTTGAATACTGAAGCTTTATATATAACTCGCCATTAAATCTCGACCCAAGCCATGTTTCAGCAATACTTGAGAGTGAATATCCATATTTTTGAGAGAAATTTGGTTATATTTCAAGTGTTGAAGGATTTCAATTGTTGTAATTGCAATTCTTTGTTGAATAGAAGAATTATAAAGTGGACATAGGTTTGTTAACACTGAACCACTATAAATCTTGTGTTTTTTTATTGTTTCTCAATTTGATTTTATATTTCTTCATTAATCTCTTTAAATCCTAGTCTATTGGGTGTTAGAACCATTTTTTGGTCTAACAAGGTAGAAAATGGAAAATTCTATATTTTTCACTTCACTTTTACGCACATTTTTTCCCCATGGTTGGAGCTTTCCATCGCTACTCTCTAAAAATTCATGTTTTCTATTCCAAGCACTATTTATTAAGAAGATTTTCTTCTTCGGTTCCCCTAACTTACTTTGGGAAAATTTATTTTCTCTTACTATTTTCATTTATTAAATTTATCGTTTTCATTGCTTTTGGTAAATTTAGCATGTTATTCTTTTAGTTATCCATCTTTTTCTTCTATTGTTATTTCATTTACAATATCCTGTGTCTTTGTTCTTTTCTATCAATCCTCATGAACATCTAGAAAGAGAACATCATGTTGAACTTTTCTGTTTTCTGCCATAAAACAGAATACCACATAAGAGTGCAAACCTGTACAAAAAAGAAACATTCTCTAGTGTAATACTACAAGGTAAAGGATACAACAGCTAAATGTGGTTATCTGCTACGAGTAGAAGGCCTAAGGCCATCCCGCTCTGACATAGAAAGGTCCTCACAACTGAATCTAGACAACCATTTAGTCCTCTTTACCATCTACCACTCTCTACTAACTCATACCGTGTAACCCAAGTTCTCATTTCACTGTAAAGTGACACAACATCTTGAACTTTCTTCTTTCTCAAGAAGTGCTAGAAAAAGGATTTCTATTAATTACAAGCTATGACATAATTTCACTTATATGAATGTCAAACTTGCTCTTCCTAATACATTTACTCTTTAGTTCAATTGTTTAAGTCTTAGGTCTTATCCTTGAAATTCTAGTCTTTTACCATTATGTTATTGATTTACGTGATTGTTCAATTCTCATATGAATTGCTAAATATTTTCTATTTAACTTGTACCTTTGATTGAATCTGTATTTATGTGAAATCCATCTCTCTCTATATTTCCGGCATAAACCATATAAGTTTTTAAAACAATTCTTTAACTTTCTCAAATAGAATAGTAACCACTTATGAGGCATCTTTTTCAAAATTTCTTTGCTTTCAATCCATATACGTTTTTGTGTAACTATTGTATATTGATAATTTCTGGTTTCTACTTGTACTCATTATCAAATAGTTCCTCAAAGTTTATGCAATTTAACTTAGTTAGAGTTCTTATCTACTTAACACATATTTCTTTCCCAAGAGGAATTAATAAGATTAAGTTTCTATGAATCATTTGGAGAGGACTTTTGTATTCTGTGTAAAGTAACAAGGAAACTTCCTTATTTTAATATTTTTCATTTCTTTGTAGAAATAGGTAGCACAAAATTATGGTGTTTCGCCTATATTTTGTACAGCTCTTTTACTGCACATTTCCTCATTACTTTAGTAAAATAGGTTTACTTACAAACTTATTGATTCATACGTGCTTATCTTGTAATTTTGCATGTTCAATGACTTAAAGTGAAACACCCCACATCCGTTAAGGTCACTCACAAAGAGAATGCCTTAACTTTGATGGAGCATTTTAGGTAAAAGATGCAGATAAATTACAAGACAAACAAATAAAGCAGCGGAAAATAAAGTCATTTTATAAACAACTTAATTCAGTCAAGCTTTTACAAACATTTTTCTCAATCATACTTAAATGTAATACATAGAAATTCTGACTTGATTTAAAAACTTCCAAGTATAAAAGAAGCATAAAAATAAAAATGATATTCCCCAATAAAGCGTGAACCAGCCATAGCAGTGGAAGAGAGAGTCCAAAGCAATAAATCGATTATCTTTGAGCTTGGAAAGAAAACTGAGCTAAGTGATAACATTTCCTCCCTGTGAAGCTAGGGGGAGGGAACGGAAGATAAGAGGCGAAACAAAACTAGATTAGACATAAGTCTGGTAAGTCCAGTGACTTTCAGCATATAAACAGGAAAAAGCATCATGACATGAATAAACTAAATATAAGACAATACCGTGATAACAGGGATAACAAGATAACATAGGATAAGCATAAGGTATGATAAGGCAAGGTAAACTGAATGTGCTTCTGCTCATTCTCTGCTTCTGTAACAACCCGGAAAATCAGGGCCAATTTAAAATTTTATTTTAAGGAAACTTTGTTAGAAAATGCGTCAGAATTTAACAAAAAAAATATTTTACATTTTTATTACCATTTAAAAAAAAAATGAAATATGTTTTAAAATAAATGTTAGTCTTTATTTAAATGTAAGAACATAAAAATGATTTGCATTAAAAATTTATTCTTTTTAATGTAAATGAACATATTTTGATTAGTGCTAAAAGTCTAACTTTTTAATGTCATGTAAGAACATGAATTTGGTTAACATTAAAAATTAATCTTTTAATGTCATGTAGAAACATGAAATGTTTCACATTAAAAATTTATTCTTTTTAACGTTATGTAGGAACTTTAATGACATTTATTAAAATATTGATAGAAAATAATTGTGGGTCCTAAATGAAAGAAAAAAATTCTGACAAACATATACAGATATATATATATATATATATATATATATATATGAATGTGTGTGTGTGTGTGTATATATATATATATATATCTTTGGCCATTCTCTTTAATACCTTCCCCTATCTATTCTAATTGTATCATCCATTAATTAATAAATTCCCAAATGTGAATTGTTCCCTTAAATTTTGAAAGGAAATAAATAATTATTTAATCAACGCACCAATTAGGCGCATTAAATGAAGAATGACACACTACAATAAAATTCATACATTGTGCACATTTAAAACTTGCCACAATATGTTATATCTTCGTATGCATGCAATTTAATTCTATGCACATTAATTTTTCTTTCTTTTTTTTTACATTAAATTGTCATGTTGGAGACACGCATGTGTTTCTTAAAACATGTGGTCATGTTATCTATATTCCTTTATTATTTTCAACGTATGTAAATGCTCCCTTATTTTGAATTCTTCGCATATAAAAAAAAAAGGACAAGGAAACAAGAGTTATTACTGTTATTAATTTATTTCGTGATATAAGAAAAGAAAGAAGAAAAAACGTTCAACTAAAATTTGTTGAATAACATAAATTGAGGTTTTGTTATGTAATTGATAAATATAAACCTTATTTTGTATTAGGATGAGATTTATGTCAATTGGAAATCGAATTAGATGAATAAACAAAGTATTGAATATGGTATCTAATTAATTGAGCATTGAAAAGATGCCTATTAATAATCCTAATCACTAACCATAATCCATTTCATATCATATTTGTATCATTCTATTTCTCTTAACAAATACAGAGGGAAGCTTTTGTTTCTTTCTTAATTTAAAAAAAAATCAAATCATTTAGAGAAAAATGTAGTTTTGTTTATATGGGTAAACGTTAAAAGTTAGAATTCAATCTTGGTATATTTAATAAAATTGAATGGTGTATTTATATAATTAAACCTTTGAAATTGATTGCCTAAATACATGCTTAATTTTTGTTCATACCCTAATACTTTCTTTCCCTATTTTTAATTTGTATATTGATAGTAACGTTCAGAATTTTGTTAAAGATGAATTAGAAAGAATTAGACTTAAACGTAAAATTACACATTTATTTAATATAAAATAAGCAAACCCTAAAGGCAAATTACACTGTTCATCGTCCTTAAGTCACATCCGCCACCCTCATTTGTCTGCCGATTCTTTCTCCTCCATTTTCCCCTCTCCTCTCCTCGAATTAGCACCCACCACACACATCACCTTGAAGAGCCTTCTCTCCTCTTTCCATTGATACCAATCACCACCCATATAATCGCCCGTAGGCCTCGCCCCGACCACAAAGTCGCGCCAAAGTTCTGAACAATTGCAAATACTCACGGTCGAAATTCAGAATAAAGAGAAGAGGGTATTTTATTTAAATTTATTTAATTAATTAATATAAATCACTATCTAACTTAAATCAATCATATCTCTTTCGTCCTAGCTCGGAATTCGGTGATTTCAGAAGCTGTGGAATCGTGATTCGGAGTACTACGCTTTAGGACAATTTGGAACTGATTCTGGACTACTTGAAATTTGGACAAAATCTACAAACACAAGTGAGAACTCTGATCTAATTTAAATAATTATATATTAATGTAAATCGCGAAATTCTGATTTGTATACTATGGTTCTTGATCTGCGTCATGATGATATTTGTATGCGATGAGTATGTGATTATTGTATGTGATGATGCCATGAAATATGTGTGTTGTTCAGATATGTTATTTTGGGTGTAATCATGATGAGACTCTCATCTTTATTATCTTCTTTTTATTTTCATTTCTTTCAAAAGCAAAAGGGGGATTTAGACCTTTATATATATATTATTATTTTTTTATGTAAATTTGAATCTTGGATTCACCATAGAATTAAATAACAAAGTTTTCAACATAAAAACTTGTTAATAAAATAAAGGACAATTTTTAATGTTATATTTTTGACAAAAATTTTTAATACAATTTGTTTGAATAAAAGACCAATTTTAACATAATTTGTTTCTTAAAAATAAAAAGAACAAATTTTTATGTTGTTTGTTAACAAAGTTAAAAGAACAAATTTGACGCTACTTTTGTTGTTAAAGTTAAAAGAATCATTTTGTCAATATTTTGTTGATTAAACAAAAAGAATCATTTTGTCACTATTTTGTTGATTAAACAAAAAGAACCATTTTTGTCACCATTTTTGTTGAAACAAAAAGACATTTTACCTAATTTTGTTGTTAAAATAAAAGAATAACTTTTATGCCTTTTGTTAAAATAAAAGAATAACTTTTATGTCTTTTGTTAAAAAAAAAAAGCCAAACCTTTTATGTTATTTTGTTAAGAATAAAAAGCCAAACTTTTTATGTTATTTTGTTAAGAATAAAAAGCCAAACTTTTTATGTTATTTTGTTAAGAATAAAAAGACACAAGCTTTATGTTTCTTTGTTAAAAATCAAAATACCCATTTTTATGTCACGTTTGTTAACATAATATCAATGTGAATTTGTATGCTATGACACCCCAAAACTATAAGCATGTGAATTTGTATGCTATGACACCCCAAAACTATAAGCATGTTAATTTGTATGTCATGACACCAAAACCATCAATGTGTCATTGTGAATGTTTTGACGCTAAAATCACCGTTGTGTTAATTTAGTTGAGACGACATGAGAGTCATCGTCATGTTGTATAATTGCAATGCATCAAAATATACTTTATGCAATAACAAACATAGTTGAATTGCTATTTTTGTCGCACTAGAGCTTGCGCACAAAATATGTTTTATGTAAAATATAGTTTAATCGTCATTTTTGTCGCATTAGAGTTTGCGAGCAAAATTGTGTTTCATGTAAAAACAAAAATGTGTTTTATGTAAAAAAAAAAAAAAAAAAAAAAACTTTATTTTTATTGTTTTGATAAATGAAACTTTATTTTTATTTACTTAAAAATATGAATGCAACTTTATTTTTATTGTTATGTCAAAACATGAATGCAAGTTTATTTTAAGCATTTTTAAGTAAAATATGTAAATAAATATATTCGTAGTGTTTCTGATTAAAAATATAAAAAATTTATATATGGATATTGCACATGAAAGTTGTACATGAAAGTGAATGTATAATTAGCGTTATTGAGGAACTTGAAATATTTTCTTTATTTACTCAATTAATGGAATTAATGGACGATTTAATTAAGAAGATTGCACATTTAAAAAGGATGAAATAAAAAGTTTAAATTGATAAGATTTCATTCCAATTATAATAATGAAGATTTGAATTGAAAAATCTCGTTTTTATGTTAACTTGTAAATTTAGAAGATTTGATTTTAAAATTTAACATAAATGGATTAATTGAGGAAGATTTCATTTAATATTAAAATGGTAAGTTTTTGATATTACAATTGAAACATTTTGGGAATAGTTTTATGATATTAATATGGAAAGATTAATGTTTACTGAAATGAAAGGATAAGTAAAAGAATGAATGATATTTTAGGAATTAGATATTCTAAAATATGAAATGTTTTAAAATAATACTTTTAAGAGATAATTATAATTATAATTATTAATTGTACCTGGACACGAGGTTAGGTCACATTTATGGCGGAAGTCTGCCCGGAACCAACCGGCATATCCAGCAGCCATAAACGTTGGGCCTAATGTGAGAGGTCCAAGTGCGCAAATACGAATTGGGTCAAGACACGAGGTTAAGCCCAACCTGTGGTAGAAGTCTGCCCGGAACCAACCGGCATATCCAACATCCACAAGTTGTAGGCCTAATGTGAGAGGTCTGGCCCGCTATTAAATAATAGAATGTAAAGATAAACATTATAAATGGATAAGGAAAATGAATTGGGCTATTCAGTCCATTTTAAAATAGTAACTCCATTTTAACCCGTATAAATTATGTTATACATTTTATAAAGGAAATCGAAGATGATTAATATTTTATTTAAGATTAAATGAAATACTCTGAAATAAATGATGTCTAATTATATATATTAAATGGGAAATTTATGAAATTTAAATTTGGGTTTATCGTGAATTATGTTTTAAATAACATTTATTCTTTAACCCGAATTTATAATAGAATTAATTCCCTAAAAATTGAATAATCATTTAATAATGACTTTGGAAGATTAAAACTAAATAAGATTTTAATTAAATCTTTAATTAGATTGAAAGGGAATTAAGTAGTTAAGATCACTGAATTAAGAAAGTGATCGAAAATGGAAATGAACCATAAAGCAATGAATATTTTCATGTTATAAATGAATAAATGAATGAAAACATGAAATGGTTATTTTATTTATATATTTTATATAAATAAAAGTAATGAAACTTTTATTTACTTTTCACATGTAAATAAAAAGATGAAAATAAGAATGAAACTTTTATTTACTTTTCACATGTAAATAAAAAGATGAAAATAAGAAGGGAATTTTTATTTACATTTCACATGCGAATAAAAATATAAAAATATGAAATGAAACATGATTTAAAAGCATGAAGTCGCATATGAAAGGCATGAAATGAATGGACGATATTTATATTTATAAAAGAATAAATAACGATATAGAATGGTTTGCAAATTTATATATGCGAGAATTATTTGGGAAGTCCGAGTTTACTCTCATTCCAAATAATGATACGACGTTCGAAGAGTTGAAGACGGTGATTGAAGACCGACGATCTTCACATCGAATGGGTGTGTTGCTATTGAGACCCATGATGGGAGTAGCTACCTTGAAGGGGCGACAGTAGTAGCCGTCCGGAGGTAGTGTTGATTGCACGGATTTGACTTTCGCTCAGACCCAGGGCATAAGTTTATAAATGGAATGTATGTCTGACGTTGTAGTCCTTTATACTACATTCGTTGATCTCTGTTAATATATATCTGCTTGGTGGTTAACACCCTTCTCTGAGACATATGAGCTTAGAGGTTATATATTGGCAGAAATCAATGGTATAGTATGAACTGACAATGTGGCATGCTAAGATGCATTGATCAAGGCTTTTGTTGAAAAGCAGGCCTTGTGGTTGATGATCAAAGAACGGCCTGTTTAGGCGTAGCTTTGTGTATAGCGTGACTTCGCGAGCCTCACACCCCGGTATGAGTCAAAAACGGGATATGGACCGTAGGGAGTGCACACGTTTCTTTCTAGCTAGAGTGGTGTCAGCGACCTGCCAGCCCTGACATTTTACTTATGTGGATGATGGATTTTGAGGCGCCTCGTTATTTTTATAGGCCGTTGGTGGTCATACTATAGGTCCAAAGGGACCGGGAAACGTGTGTTCAGGCATAACTAATCCACTGCCCATAGGCGGGGTCCGGCCCTACCGCTTCCAAGGGTTCACTGCGGGGAATCTTGAGGCATTTGCTAGAGTGTCTCGAATCGGAGAGGATCTTGCCCCTAGCCTCGACTCATGATGGAATCCAAATTTCCAATACGCCCTTGCGGTTTTGATTGTAGAACTAGTATTGGCGACATGCTATATGGTAACCATGCCGTCTAGGATTGATACTTATGATTCAAACTTTTTTATTAAAACATATATACACTAATAATAATATCAAATCCGTTTTATACGTATCAAGCATCTTTTGACCATTATAAGGTAAAACCCTATCCTCTGGTGTGCGTTGCATTGTGTGATGGGACCTGGGTCTTATAATGGTTTCATTTTTTCCAAAAAAAAGACATTGCGTTATTTCTCGATTTACTTTAGTTTATGCACCGACAATCCATTGGAATAAAACCCGTTCCGCATTAGCGGCGTGGTCCTTGGATTTGTCTTATTAGTTAAATTAGTTTAGAATTCTCACACCAGTCCCATGACTGACTCGTAGTTTGTTTCACTTTGCAAACTCGGGTGCCCTCTTTTCCACACGGGCAGTCGAGTAGCTTTTTGCAGATATCTCTCTCTTTAGCAGGATCCTGGATCGAAGCCTAAAGCTATGTCCAGAGCTTTGAAGTCTTCCGCTGTTTAATGTATTAAATCTGTTGTAATGTATCTTCCGCTGTAGTTTACTTTATTTGTACTCTGATATTCTGTACTCTGATGTTATATTATTGTAATGTAATAAAAGTCTGCTGTTATTTGTTCTGATGTATTGTATTCCCAAAGTTAACGTATGCGAGTTTTGAACGGTCTTGGTCGATTTTGTGATCGATTAAGGTCGGGCAAAATCCATGTCGTTACAGGTGGTATCAGAGCTCTGGTTAGCTCAAATCTTTGGGGTACAACTCGTTAGAACTGAACAAAAGACTCATCAGAGAATTGGATTAGTAATGTCCAATAAGAATACTCATTAGAGATAGGATCAGCAGTATCCTAGAATGAGAAAACTCATTAGAGATGGGGTTAGTAATGCCCTAGAATGAGTTCAGAGTGATAAGCTTATGATTAGCGTATTTTTGATTATATAATCTATTTTTGAAAATATGATTTTTAAATATATAAAAGAGTATGTATATTTGATAAGTTAGCCAACAAATGAAATTAAAATTAAAATTAAATTTTAGTTAGTTAATTTAACTACCTTTAGCTTAGTTCCTTTTCGAGGACGAAAAGATTTTAAGTGGGGGAGACTGTAACAACCCGGAAAATCAGGGCCAATTAAAAATTTTATTTTAAGGAAACTTTGTTAGAAAATGCGTCAGAATTTAACAAAAAAAATATTTTACATTTTTATTACCATTTAAATAAAAAATGAAATATGTTTTAAAATAAATGTTAGTCTTTATTTAAATGTAAGAACATAAAAATGATTTGCATTAAAAATTTATTCTTTTTAATGTAAATGAACATATTTTGATTAGTGCTAAAAGTCTAACTTTTTAATGTCATGTAAGAACATGAATTTGGTTATATTAAAAATTAATCTTTTAATGTCATGTAGAAACATGAAATGTTTCACATTAAAAATTTATTCTTTTTAACGTTATGTAGGAACTTTAATGACATTTATTAAAATATTGATTGAAAATAATTGTGGGTCCTAAATGAAAGAAAAAAATTCTGACAAACATATACAGATATATATATATATATATATATGAATGTGTGTGTGTGTGTATATATATATCTTTGGCCATTCTCTTTAATACCTTCCCCTATCTATTCTAATTGTATCATCAATTAATTAATAAATTCCCAAATGTGAATTGTTCCCTTAAATTTTGAAAGGAAATAAATAATTATTTAATCAACGCACCAATTAGGCGCATTAAATGACGAATGACACACTACAATAAAATTCATACATTGTGCACATTTAAAACTTGCCATAATATGTTATATCTTCGTATGTATGCAATTTAATTCTATGCACATTAATTTTTCTTTCTTTTTTTTTTACATTAAATTGTCATGTTGGAGACACGCATGCGTTTCTTAAAACATGTGGTCATGTTATCTATATTCCTTTATTATTTTCAACGTATGTAAATGCTCCCTTATTTTGAATTCTTCGCATATAAAAAAAAAGGACAAGGAAACAAGAGTTATTACTGTTATTAATTTATTTCGTGATATAAGAAAAGAAAGAAGAAAAAACGTTCAACTAAAATTTGTTGAATAACATAAATTGAGGTTTTGTTATGTAATTGATAAATATAAACCTTATTTTGTATTAGGATGAGATTTATGTCAATTGGAAATCGAATTAGATGAATAAACAAAGTATTGAATATGGTATCTAATTAATTGAGCATTGAAAAGATGCCTATTAATAATCCTAATCACTAACCATAATCCATTTCATATCATATTTGTACCGTTCTATTTCTCTTAACAAATACAGAGGGAAGCTTTTGTTTCTTTCTTAATTTAAAAAAAAAAATCAAATCAAATCATTTAGAGAAAAATGTAGTTTTTTTTATATGGGTAAACGTTAAAAGTTAGAATTCAATCTTGGTATATTTAATAAAATTGAATGGTGTATTTATATAATTAAACCTTTGAAATTGATTACCTAAATACATGCTTAATTTTTATTCATACCCTAATACTTTCTTTCCCTATTTTTAATTTGGATATTGATAGTAACGTTCATAATTTTGTTAAAGATGAATTAGAAAGAATTAGACTTAAACGTAAAATTACACATTTATTTAATATAAAATAAGCAAACCCTAAAGGCAAATTACACTGTTCATCGTCCTTAAGTCACAGCCGCCACCCTCATTTGTCTGCCGATTCTTTCTCCTCCATTTTCCCCTCTCCTCTCCTCGAATTAGCACCCACCACACACATCACCTTGAAGAGCCTTCTCTCCTCTTTCCATTGATACCAATCACCACCTATATAATCGCCCGTAGGCCTCGCCCCGACCACAAAGTCGCGCCAAAGTTCTGAACAATTGCAAATACTCACGGCCGAAATTCAAAACAAAGAGAAGAGGGTATTTTATTTAAATTTATTTAATTAATTAAAATAAATCACTCTCTAACTTAAATCAATCATATCTCTTTCGTCCTAGCTCGGAATTCGGTGATTTCAGAAGCTGTAGAATCGTGATTCGGAGTACTACGCTTTAGGACAATTTGGAACTGATTCTGGACTACTTGAAATTTGGACAAAATCTACAAACGCAAGTGAGAACTCTGATCTAATTTAAATAATTATATATTAATGTAAATCGCGAAATTCTGATTTGTATACTATGGTTCTTGATCTGCGTCATGATAATATTTGTATGCGATGAGTATGTGATTATTGTATGTGATGATGCCATGAAATATGTGTGTTGTTCAGATATGTTATTTTGGGTGTAATCATGATGAGACTCTCATCTTTATTATCTTCTTTTTATTTTCATTTCTTTCAAAAGCAAAAAGGGGATTTAGACCTTTATATATATATTATTATTTTTTTATGTAAATTTGAATCTTGGATTCACCATAGAATTAAATAACAAAGTTTTCAACATAAAAACTTGTTAATAAAATAAAGGACAATTTTTAATGTTATATTTTTGACAAAAATTTTTAATACAATTTGTTTGAATAAAAGACCAATTTTAACATAATTTGTTTCTTAAAAATAAAAAGAACAAATTTTTATGTTGTTTGTTAACAAAGTTAAAAGAACAAATTTGACGCTACTTTTGTTGTTAAAGTTAAAAGAATCATTTTGTCACTATTTTGTTGATTAAACAAAAAGAATCATTTTGTCACTATTTTGTTGATTAAACAAAAAGAACCATTTTTGTCACCATTTTTGTTGAAACAAAAAGACATTTTACCTAATTTTGTTGTTAAAATAAAAGAATAACTTTTATGTCTTTTGTTAAAATAAAAGAATAACTTTTATGTCTTTTGTTAAAAAAAAAAAGCCCAACTTTTTATGTTATTTTGTTAAGAATAAAAAGCCAAATTTTTATGTTATTTTGTTAAGAATAAAAAGCCAAACTTTTTATGTTATTTTGTTAAGAATAAAAAGACACAAGCTTTATGTTTCTTTGTTAAAAATCAAAATACCCATTTTTATGTCACGTTTGTTAACATAATATCAATGTGAATTTGTATGCTATGACACCCCAAAACTATAAGCATGTGAATTTGTATGCTATGACACCCCAAAACTATAAGCATGTTAATTTGTATGTCATGACACCAAAACCATCAGTGTGTCATTGTGAATGTTTTGACGCTAAAATCACTGTTGTGTTAATTTAGTTGAGACGACATGAGAGTCATCGTCATGTTGTATAATTGCAATGCATCAAAATATACTTTATGCAATAACAAACATAGTTGAATTGCTATTTTTGTCGCACTAGAGCTTGCGCACAAAATATGTTTTTATGTAAAATATAGTTTAATCGTCATTTTTGTCGCATTAGAGTTTGCGAGCAAAATTGTGTTTCATGTAAAAACAAAAATGTGTTTTATGTAAAAAAAAAAAAAAAAAAAAATGAAACTTTATTTTTATTGTTTTGATAAATGAAAATTTATTTTTATTTACATAAAAATATGAATGCAACTTTATTTTTATTGTTATGTCAAAACATGAATGCAAGTTTATTTTAAGCATTTTTAAGTAAAATATGTAAATAAATATATTCGTAGTGTTTCTGATTAAAAATATAAAAAATTTATATATGGATATTGCACATGAAAGCTGTACATGAAAGTGAATATATAATTAGCGTTATTGAGGAACTTGAAATATTTTCTTTATTTACTCAATTAATGGAATTAATGGACGATTTAATTAAGAAGATTGCACATTTAAAAAGGATGAAATAAAAAGTTTAAATTGATAAGATTTCATTCCAATTATAATAATGAAGATTTGAATTGAAAAATCTCGTTTTTATGTTAACTTGTAAATTTAGAAGATTTGATTTTAAAATTTAACATAAATGGATTAATTGAGGAAGATTTCATTTAATATTAAAATGGTAAGTTTTTGATATTACAATTGAAACATTTTGGGAATAGTTTTATGATATTAATATGGAAAGATTAATGTTTACTGAAATGAAAGGATAAGTAAAAGAATGAATGATATTTTAGGAATTAGATATTCTAAAATATGAAATGTTTTAAAATAACACTTTTAAGAGATAATTATAATTATAATTATTAATTGTACCTGGACACGATGTTAGGTCACATTTATGGCGGAAGTCTGCCCGGAACCAACCGGCATATCCAGCAGCCATAAACGTTGGGCTTAATGTGAGAGGTCCAAGTGCGCAAATACGAATTGGGTCAAGACACGAGGTTAAGCCCAACCTGTGGTAGAAGTCTGCCCGGAACCAACCGGCATATCCAGCATCCACAAGTTGTAGGCCTAATGTGAGAGGTCTGGCCCGCTATTAAATAATAGAATGTAAAGATAAACATAATAAATGGATAAGGAAAATGAATTGGGCTATTCAGTCCATTTTAAAATAGTAACTCCATTTTAACCCGTATAAATTATGTTATACATTTTATAAAGGAAATCGAAGATGATTAATATTTTATTTAAGATTAAATGAAATACTCTGAAATAAATGATGTCTAATTATATATATTAAATGGGAAATTTATGAAATTTAAATTTGGGTTTATCGTGAATTATGTTTTAAATAACATTTATTCTTTAACCCGAATTTATGATAGAATTAATTCCCTAAAAATTGAATAATCATTTAATAATGACTTTGGAAGATTAAAATTAAATAAGATTTTAATTAAATCTTTAATTAGATTGAAAAGGAATTAAGTAGTTAAGATCACTGAATTAAGAAAGTGATCGAAAATGGAAATGAACCATAAAGCAATGAATATTTTCATGTTATAAATGAATAAATGAATGAAAACATGAAATGGTTATTTTATTTATATATTTTATATAAATAAAAGTAATGAAACTTTTATTTACTTTTCACATGTAAATAAAAAGATGAAAATAAGAATGAAACTTTTATTTACTTTTCACATGTAAATAAAAAGATGAAAATAAGAAGGGAATTTTTATTTACATTTCACATGCGAATAAAAATATAAAAATATGAAATGAAACATGATTTAAAAGCATGAAGTCGCATATGAAAGGCATGAAATGAATGGACGATATTTATATTTATAAAAGAATAAATAACGATATAGAATGGTTTACAAATTTATATATGCGAGAATTATTTGGGAAGTCCGAGTTTACTCTCATTCCAAATAATGATACGACGTTCGAAGAGTTGAAGACGGTGATTGAAGACCGACGATCTTCACATCGAATGGGTGTGTTGCTATTGAGACCCATGATGGGAGTAGCTACCTTGAAGGGGCGACAGTAGTAGCCGTCCGGACGTAGTGTTGATTGCACGGATTTGACTTTCGCTCAGACCCAGGGCATAAGTTTATAAATGGAATGTATGTCTGACGTTGTAGTCCTTTATACTACATTCGTTGATCTCTGTTAATATATATCTGCTTGGTGGTTAACACCCTTCTCTGAGACATATGAGCTTATAGGTTATATATTGGCAGAAATCAATGGTATAGTATGAACTGACAATGTGGCATGCTAAGATGCATTGATCAAGGCTTTTGTTGAAAAGCAGGCCTTGTGGTTGATGATCAAAGCACGGCCTGTTTAGGCGTAGCTTTGTGTATAGCGTGACTTCGCGAGCCTCACACCCCGGTATGAGTCAAAAACGGGATATGGACCGTAGGGAGTGCACACGTTTCTTTCTAGCTAGAGTGGTGTCAGCGACCTGCCAGCCCTGACATTTTACTTATGTGGATGATGGATTTTGAGGCGCCTCGTTATTTTTATAGGCCGTTGGTGGTCATACTATAGGTCCAAAGGGACCGGGAAACGTGTGTTCAGGCATAACTAATCCACTGCCCATAGGCGGGGACCGGCCCTACCGCTTCCAAGGGTTCACTGCGGGGAATCCTGAGGCATTTGCTAGAGTGTCTCGAATCGGAGAGGATCTTGCCCCTAGCCTCGACTCATGATGGAATCCAAATTTCCAATACGCCCTTGCGGTTTTGATTGTAGAACTAGTATTGGCGACATGCTATATGGTAACCATGCCGTCTAGGATTGATACTTATGATTCAAATCTTTTTATTAAAATATATATACACTAATAATAATATCAAATCCGTTTTATACGTATCAAGCATCTTTTGACCATTATAAGGTAAAACCCTATCCTCTGGTGTGCGTTGCATTGTGTGATGGGACCTGGGTCTTATAATGGTTTCATTTTTTCCAAAAAAAAGACATTGCGTTATTTCTCGATTTACTTTAGTTTATGCACCGACAATCCATTGGAATAAAACCCGTTCCGCATTAGCGGCGTGGTCCTTGGATTTGTCTTATTAGTTAAATTAGTTTAGAATTTTCACACCAGTCCCATGACTGACTCGTAGTTTGTTTCACTTTGCAAACTCGGGTGCCCTCTTTTCCACACGGGCAGTCGAGTAGCTTTTTGCAGATATCTCTCTCTTTAGCAGGATCCTGGATCGAAGCCTAAAGCTATGTCCAGAGCTTAGAAGTCTTCCGCTGTTTAATGTATTAAATCTGTTGTAATGTATCTTCCGCTGTAGTTTACTTTATTTGTACTCTGATATTCTATACTCTGATGTTATATTATTGTAATGTAATAAAAGTCTGCTGTTATTTGTTCTGATGTATTGTATTCCCAAAGTTAACGTATGCGAGTTTTGAACGGTCTTGGTCGATTTTGTGATCGATTAAGGTCGGGCAAAATCCGTGTCGTTACAACTTCACTACTACTTTGTTATTCTGATTTCTATATCTATCTCTGCACCACCTAACTAGTGTCCCAATTAGTAATCTGTATAAAATTAAAATGTGATCCCAGTCTCCGTAATTGTGGTAGCCTTCAGGTGTACATCTATCGGGAGGATTCCACCTCAATCAGCCTAATTGCAACGACTATATTAGATGTACACTTACTACCCTATCGATTGGCTCCTTTCTTACATAAATGTTCCATGTGTATGTGTCAATCGGCCCTCTCTTGCGTGTAGATACCCTGTGCTGGTCCCACCATAAGGTGTATCAATCCTTATGATAGCTACCCGACACGATTCAAGATGCACAATGTATAACTACTGGTACCCGTGCCTGCTTTTTCCCACTCCGGAGTACGTGAACGCCCGTAATCCATCGGAACCTACACTAACGTACCCCTTGCCGCTATTTTGACCGCTTATAATCAACCCAGTAATCGTGCCCCACCCTGCCTAGTTCAGGGTACCATGATACATCTAAGTGGGTTACTACTGAAATGGGTCCTCGTTACTAGGGTTTCCTGCTGGTTAAGTTTGTGGGCCTATATATATATATATATATATATATATATATATATATAAAAACATTACCCACCTACACGAGATGTACTTAACCCTCCCACCGATTCTAGCATGTTTTTGTGGGCCTATATGTACTAATATTACCCACCTACTTGAGATGTACTTAACCCTCTCATCGATTCAAGCATGCTTATTTAACAGTTAAGTTTGTGGGCCTATATGTACTAATATTACCCACCTACACGAGATATACTTAACCCTCCTGTAATAACCCGGAAAGTACGAGCCAATTTAAAATTTTTAAATTGGTGATTTCAAAGGAATTTGAACAATTGAAATAGAATATTTCAATAAAATAGTGAATTAGGAATAGTGAGTCGGTTTGAAATTTTGAATTCGAACTTTGACTGACTGTGCAGGGTGGAAAATATAACGGATTTTAGCGAAACCAAAAATATTTAAATCTGTTAGTCAATACCTTTCTAACGAATCTGAAAAATCGAAGTTTCATAACGGGAATTAAAAGTTATGGCCGAATGAATTTTCAGAAGGGTCGGTATATAGAATATATAGCCCTGGAAAATTGATATTTTGCATACAACCTCGGAATTCGACGAAACCACTTTTGTTGGGTCCGGGATATTAAACTATTGCTAGGTTTCAAATTTCATAATTTTTGAAGCTAGTATGTGAGCGTGGCAAAAGAAAAGGTGTTTGGTCAAGTTATGTTAAATTGGATCGACCAGAAAATGGCTATTTTTCAAACGACCTCAAAATTCGACGAAACAAGTTTTGTTGGGACCGTAGCATCAAAACATAGCTAGATTTATTTTTCTGGAATTTTTCGAATTAGTTTGTGGCCCTGGCAAATTGAAATGTGCATTCAGAGTTAAAAATTAGTGAATATTAGGCACACATCCCTAAAACGAAACTTAATTAGGCTCACATCCGGTCATAAACTTATTATAAATTAGGTCCCTATTTTTTGAAAAGTCATAAAAAAAATATAAAAAAAATATAAAAAAATCACGAAAATTCGTATTTAAATAAAACGTGTACTCGCCCAAAAATTCAGATCATAATAAAATCGAAACATGCATCAAATTCAAAGAAATACAGAAAACAACGAAAAATGCAGTAATTTGCATCAAATCATGCACATATTTGGAATACTTGCATTCATCTGTGCAAGTATTTCTCTGTTATATTTTTACATGCAATACTTGCATACATGTGTGCAAGTATTTAAAATAGTTGCATACATGTATGCAAGTTTCTGCACACATTTTATTTTCACATGTAAATACTTGCATACATGTGTGCAAGTATTTCAAATAGTTGCACACATGTATGCAGGTTTCTGCATGCATTTTCAACTAAAACAGCTTCAGAAATACTTGCATACATGTATGCAACTATTGGCAAAAGTTGCATACATGTATGCAACTATTTTGCAAGTTTTAAATTCACAATACATCCCTGTAATTAATGTTTTCTCTGTAAACCCGCCCCCTATTTTAGCTGCCGCCTGCCACTTTCCATACCTCCGCCTCTTTCGTTTTCTGTCCAAATTTTCAGGCGCTATCACTTAAAAAAAAAAAAAAAAAATTCTAAAATCTGTAAATATTCTCGGAAGTCCACAGAAATTAAAAAAAAAAGTTGCATCAATGTATGCAACTTTTACGAATAGTTGCATACATTTATGCAACTATTCGAATACACATGCATATATTAATGCACGCCTGTTTGAAAAATTGCATACATGTATGCAGTTTTTCTATATAACTGCATACATGTGTGCATATATGTCAAAATACATGCAAACGTGAATAAGTTGCACGTAGGTATGCAGTTTTTAAACAAATGCATCGGCAGATGCATGTTTTAACAATATGTGCATACATGTATGCATTTATACTGCAGTTTTGACGCAGATTTGAAATAAATGCATACATGTATGCAACTAATCGACTTATATGCATGTTTTGATGCAATTTACTGCATTTCGTTGATTTTCTGTATTTCGTGATTTCGACGTTGTTTTTAATGTTTTTTTGATCTGATTTTTTTCACGATTAATTGTTTTAATTAAATACGAATTTACATGGTTTTTTAATATTTTTTTATATTTTTTTATGAATTTTCGAAAAATAGGGACTAAATTTACAATAAGTTTACGACCGGGTTTTTTTTATATTTTGAAACCTAATAGGGACCTCTAAAAAACGCACCCTAAAAATTAAATGTTTTATACTTTAATTTGAAAAATAACTGACTGTAACAGTCGAATTGGCCAACAAAACATATCCCATTGTGTCCGTAATGGGGGTATTTAGCTAGGGGCGACAGTCGTTGGGTTTAAAAAGGAGTTCGTTTGAGAAAACACTATTTAAAAATTTATTGAAATTATGGGCCAATCAAAAATTTCCATTCATTATTTTAAAAAAATAAAAAAAGTCAGAAACCCTCGTTTCTCTCTCCCGATCGACGACTTAAATCGTCCGCCGCTTCTCCACTAAATCGCCGCCGCCACAGGCGATTTCCGCCTGCGCCACCCCCTACCTCGACGCGCCTCCTCCTCCTCTTCAAATCCGACCTTACCCCGACCCCTATCGCCTCCTCCTTCGCCAGAACCATCGACCCAAAGTCGAACACTTCCCGCCGCCGCCCTGATCGCCACTGACCACCGAACGCCACCAAACCACCACCGATAGGACCGCCACTCGAAGCTCTTCCACGTCCAACTTGCCGATCGTCCCCACGTGCCACGGATTTCACGAAAACCTCAAACCTAGTTTCGAACCATCGCGAAAGGTGAGTCCTTTTTGATGTCTGCACTTTGAAAAATCATATCTTTTTGGTGTGTTGACGAAATTCGATGAAACAGGAAACATCGGGACCGCAAGGAAGCTCTCTACCCAATAGAAGAAGCCGCGGATTTTTCTGACATCGTATCGATTTTTAGTGCTCCGAAAACCAATGTGAGAAATCTAAATTAACGTGAAATTGAATGGAAAATATCATGTATAATTTATATTAGCGAAATATAAATTACATACGTGTCGTATACCTCATGTACATGCGTAGTGTAAGCTATATAAGCGAAGTATGAATTTTACATGCATAGAATAATTGATATATGTGTCGAAATGCAAGTGAAATATAGCAAATATATATATATATATATATATATATATATATACTCCCCTCGTCCACAAACCATGGACGATATTTATTGTGGTGAATTGGTGTGAAATATTGGATGAAAAATACGAATGGTTCAATAATTGTTTGTGGTTGATATTGTTTGGTTGTGGTTGAAAAATACCCATTGGTGATTGAAATGAATTGGAAATATTTGTGGAAATAAAAATAAACATGCCGCCTGCGTGCGAATTAGATGCATGAATCCCCATTGTCAAAAACCGCGAGGTTTTAAGGTAGAGCGAGGAGCCGTACTAGGGACGGTGCCGGTTTTAACTACCATGCCGTTATGCTGCCGAAATTTTGAATAATCTTTGTGTGTTAGAATTATTTTCATATGTTGAAATTATTTTCATGCATAGAAATTAAAGCCATATATTGAAACTATATCCATGTGTGGAAATGTTTGTGTGTTGAAAAGTGAGGTGTGAAAATTAAATTCATTTGTGAATGAACGAAGTGTTTAAACAATAAAAATCACATTTTTATATGTATATGAAGTATGAAAAATATTCGCCTTATATAAATAGTTTCAACAATAAAAATCCCATCTTTCTAATATGAACAACATAAATAAAATGTCCATGTGTGGAGATACTCATTTGTTGAGAAGTGTGTGTAGTGGAAAAGTTCATGTGTTGAATAAAAAGATCAAACAATAAAAATTACATTTTTATTGAAACTATGAAGTGTTGAAACATCTATTTGTCGAATAAATATTTTAAATGATAAAAATATCATTTTTATCATATGTGTGATATGCTAAAGATATGCGGAAGTTGAAATAAATATTTGTGAAAGAAATATTATTTTTAACATGCATAGGAACTAAATAAAATAGTCATGTGTTGAAATCTATTTTAGATCGCCAAAATTATCATCTTTGAAATGTGAAGTGAAAATAGCCACTTGTTCAAATAAACGTGCATGAGTTGAAATATACATTAATTAGCTAATGATATGATTTTAGCCTATGCACGCAACATTAGAATGAATGGTGTTTTTAAAACCGAAGTAAATCAAATATGAAATTGAATGGAAAATAATAAGTGATAGAAATTGTATATATGTATATGCATATCTATTGAACAGGTTAAAGCAAAAGGGGCTAGAGAAGAGAAATAGAATTTTGTGCCCGACAAATAGGTACACATTTACCGCTTTGTTTGGGTGATGATTTTATGAGCCTGTTGGCTAGCCGCTTGGCTTTTTCTTTTTCTTTTTGATATGAGACGCCCGTGTGGCTATTTCGGAATTTTCCCAGACCCTCCTGTACAAAGGAGGTTATGGCGAAATTTTCCGAAATTTAAAGGCGTTAGTGGAATAATTGAAGTGGAAACGATATAGGAATTTTTGAATGAACTATATTTATATAAATATATAAATATAAATAGAATTAAAACAAAACGTGGCCGTGCAGTTCATGTTTTGAAACCGTGATTTCAAACGACTAGTGCGGGAAATCCGACCATTGGATTTTCCCGAAACCGCAACCGTTGGGTTCGCCTTGGAAATATCTTTCCAACGGCACCAACTTTGTGAAGATCCGACGGTTGGATTGTCTGGAATGTTTAATTCAAAACTGAAGAAAAACAGCGCCAGAAACGATTATATATATATATATATATATAATTAAATTAAATCGAATAACGACGCTGCAGTTCGTAAATTGAAATCATAACTTCAAATGGCTAGTGTGGAAGATCCGACCGTCGGATTTTCCCAAAACTGAAACCGTGGGATTCGTTTTGAAATGACCTTCCTAATGATGTAAAATTTGTGAGGATCCGACCGTTAGATTTTCAGATATGTGTAAAATAAAATTAGTGAAAAGCAGCGCTAGTGCATCGACATGACCCGAAACGTCGTTTAATTAAATATGGCCGTTTTAAATTAAATAAAAATGGCGATATATCGTTATAAAATACTATAGACGTTATAGAGTGGAAATAAACCAATTTTGTTGTGTTTGCTTGATATGTGATGGTTGAATGTATTTGACATGAAAATTATAACTAAATAACTGAAATGTGAATGTTGAATGGTCCAACCATGTGATTAATTGATTTGAAAATCTAAATATACGTGGGTTATTTGAAAATGCCGAGTTTATCTCATTTCAAATAATCGATCGACGTTGAGAAGTCGAAGAGTCGAAGACGGCTGAAGACCGATGATCTCTACATTGGACGGATGGGCGCTACTGATGCTCGTGATTGGAGTAGCTACCATGAAGGAATTGAAGTAATAGCCATCCAAACATACTGTTGATTGTACGGATATGCGAGGAATTGGTGCCTCCGGTTTCGTTCAGACCCAGAACGGACTTGTAAATGGACTGTGTGTCTGACATTGGATTTTGTTCTGTGTTGATTGATCTCTGTTAAATATATATCTGTTTGGCAGCGGGGAATTTATTCTCTTGCTTAACGCCCTTCTCTGAGACGTACGAGCTCAGAAGTTATACATTGACAGAAATCAGTCGCATGGAGTAGATTGCCTGTGTGGCACGCCTAAGTGGCATATGATCAAGGCTTCTGTTGCAAAGCAAAGTCTTGTGGTTGATGATCAAAGCATTGTATGTGTGACGTAGCTTTGTGTATAACGTGAATTCGCGAGCCTTACACCCCGGTATGAGTCAAAAACGGGAGAAGGACCCAAGGAGTGCACGACGTTTCTTTCTAACTATGGTGGTGTCAGTGACCTCCCAGCCCTGACATTTATATCTACTTTTCACCTGTGTGGTTGTTGGAATACGAGGCGCCTCGATTATAGGTCTGTAAGGACCGGGAAACGTGTGTTCAGGAATAACTAATCCTCAAAAGTAAGAGAGGACCGGCCTTGGAGGATCCATGGGATTGCTGTGTGCGGTCCTGGGACATTTGCTAGAGTGTCTCGAATCAGAGAGGAGCTTGCCCCTTGCCTCGACTCATGAAGGAATCCAATTTCCAATACGAAATATGCGGATGTGATTGTATTATACTAGTATGGCGACATAGTGGTATGGGTCATTTATGCCGCCTATGATTGATATTTATGATAGAAATCGCTTTTGAAACATATATACACTAGTAATAATATCAAGCACTTTTGTTTTATTCGTATGAAGCATTTTTGGCTATTATAAGGTAAAAACTCTATCCTCCGGCTTGCGTTGCATTGTGTGATGGGATCTGAGTCTTATAATGGCTTCATTTTATAAAAAGCATTGCGTTGATTTAATCATTTACTTTATTTCATGCACTAGCACTCATTGGAGTAAACCCGTTCCGCGAAAGTGGCGTGGTCCTTTGATTTGCCTTATTATTGTTGTTAATAAGTTGAGTAGATTTCTCATACCAGTCCCATGACTGACTCGTAGTTTGTTTCACCTTGCAAACTCGGGTGCCCTCATTTTCACACGGGCAGCCTAGTTACAGGTTTCTGACGCACCTTTTGGCTCATGGCGAGGCTTGACTACACCGTGCTGACTTGGATTTTCTCCGCCATTATTGTATCTATATTATGATTCCGCCATTGGCGATGTAGACTGATATTTCTTTTGTGTACTCTTTATGTATGATTCCGCCTCTGGCGATGGTGACTGATTATGTATCATTATGCACTAAGTTGTATCCTGTACTGTGCTTCTCTGATGTGATGATATCTATATGATTCCGCTGTCATATGTGTGTAAATTATTCTATTTTCTGTTTATGCTATTATCTGTGATCTGCTAATGATGATTAATGTGTTATATTCCAATGATTATCCTTAACACCGTGTCACGGGGTTTTGGGATCGTCACAGCTGGTATCAGAGCTTTGGTTAACCTTAGTTCTGGAGTCTAACACATTAAACACTTCGTCAAAATAGAATTAGTAGTATTCTAAGGCGAGTCGCTCATTAGAGATAGGACTAGTAAAGTCCTAGATTGAGCTGAGCAGAATAGCAAAAACAATTGATCAGTCCATCGTTATCTTTCCGTAAAATTTTCTGCTTAACTATGCAATAGACTATCATTTCTGTTAGCTGACTTTTTCGTTGCTTATACAGAATTTGAAAAATGGCTACCAGAGCAGCCGCCGCTAGAGGAGGCCATGGCGGCCGAGGCCGAGGAAGGGGAGAAGTCCCAGCTCAAGAAGGACCTTTGATACAACCTCCGGCAGCTCAATACTTCGAGCTTGACCATGTAGCTAAGAGATATAAGAACTTAGGAGGAAAGACCTTCTCGGGAACTGGCACCGTAATAGAGGCCCTTGCATGGCTCAAAACATGCGAGAAAACTCTTGAAGGCCTAAGGCTTGGAGACGAAGACAAAGCTATTATGGGCACCTGGCTTATGCAGGAACAAGCTGAATTATGGTGGGAATCTCTTACCGCCGGAAATAGAGAAGCTGGGAGAACATGGGATGGATTCAAAGAACTCTTCAAGGAGAAATATGTCCCAGAACAAGCTCTAGAAAGAATGCACGATGACTTCGCCAATCTCCAGCAAGGGGATCTTTCCGTGCAGGATTATCTGAATAAATTTACAATGTTGTCGCCCTATGCTCCAGAGCTCGTCGCCACTGCGAAATCCAAAAATAAGAGGTTTATCCTTCGGTTAAGACGACAATATCATGATAGAGCCATGGCCCATGTCAAGCTGGAATTCAACGAACTGGTGGAAATGACATGCAACTATGAAGACCTTGATCAAAGGCATTTGGATCAAGATCACGCTAGAAGCCAAGCCGGAAACAAGCGCAAGCCTGCTGTAAATCAAGGCGAGTCAAGCCAAGCAGCATCTTCAAAACCTCAGACTGGCAAGCCGCCAAGAGGAAATTGCTTTAACTGTGGTAAGCCGGGGCACTACTCAAACGTCTGCACAGCTCCGAAGAGACAAAAAACAAACTCTCAAGGTTCGAGCCAAGGCTCCCAGAACCCTCGCTCGTGCTTCAACTGTCGCAAGACCGATCATCTGGTCAAAGACTGTCCTTTGCTGAAGAAAGCTACAGTAGCTCATGTTTATGACGGGTCGAGCCCGCCAGCTGCTTCCGATGGAGCAGGTAAACCCGATGTTTTGGGAGGTACCCTTACAATTAAGAATATTCCTGTTTCTGTATTATTTGACATAGGTGCATCACGTAGTTTTATTGCTAAGAACACAGTGCACAAATTAAAGTTAAAACAGCGAAAGCTCAAAGAATCGGTTGAAGTTCATAACCCGATAGGGGGTCCTGTTACTCTCAATTCCTGTTGTAAAGTGCCAATCTCTTATTCTTTCTACAAGTTTCCTTTCAATCTAGTCGTTATGGATTTTCCCGAATTCGATATCATTCTCGGACTAGATTGGTTAACGAAATACGAAGCCGAAGTGAATTGTGCAGAAAGAATCGTTAAAATTCGAACGAAGCTTGGATATATTACGGTACCATGTCATGGTTCGAATCCGAATAGAGAAGAATTTTGGTCAGCATTAGAACTTATCCCCACTTCCATAGAAAAGATTCTGATTGTTAGAAACTATGCGGATGTGTTTGAAGAAGTTGAGAACTTACCTCCGCAAAGGGAAATAGAATTCTGAATCGATCTAATTCCCAATGCCAGACCAGTGGTACATCCAATTCGCAGAATGACTCCGAAAGAAAAAGAAGAATTGGGCGATCAAACTCGTTAACTGCTGTGGAAGGGTCTAATCAGACCGAGTTTTTCTAATTGGGGTGCAGCTGTAGTGTTTGTCCCAAAGTCAGACGGTACTCTTAGATTATGCGTTGATTACCGAGACCTCAACAAACAGACGCTTAAAAACAAATATCCATTACCCCGCATTGATGATTTGCTAGACCAATTGAATGGGGCGAAAGTATTTTCCCGAATGGACCTAGCTACAGGTTTTCATCAATTGAGAATAGCAGAAGAGTGTGTTCCTTTGACCGCTTTCAGAGGTCCAGACATATTTTATGAATGGTTAGTAATGCCGTTTAGCCTATGTAATGCTCCAGCATACTTTGTCGATCTAATGAATAGAGTGTTCAGGGGAGTTCTGAATAAATTTGTCCTCGTATTCATAGATGATATTTTAATTTACTCCAAATCAAAACCCGAGCATGAAAAACACTTGGAACAAGTATTGGAGATTCTAAGGAAGAACGTCTTCAAACCCAAATTCTCTAAATGTGTCTTCTAGCAAGAAGAAGTCAAATTTCTAGGCCATGTCGTGTCAGAGAAAGGAATTTCTGTTGATCCAAGCAAAATAATAGCGATTCAAGACTGGAAACAACCCACTACTCCCACAGAAGTTAGAAGTTTTATGGGATTGGCTAGTTATTATCGAAAGTTCGTTAAGGATTTTTCGAAGATATCAGGTCCGTTAACGAAGCTCACAAAGAAACATGAGAAGTTTAAGTGGACTTCCGACTGTGAAGAAGCTTTCCAGGAATTGAAATCGAAGCTGACCACTGCTCCAGTGTTAACTATTATTGATGGCAATCAGGATTTAACGGTTTGGACAGATGCTTCTATTAGAGGTCTTGGTGCAGTGTTAATGCAGAGAGGCCAAGTAGTCGCTTATGCAAGCCGCCAACTGAAACCGCATGAGAAGAATTATGTGACTCATGATCTTGAGTTGCTAGCCATCGTTTTTGCATTGAAAATCTGGAGGCATTATTTATTGGGCGAGAAATTTATACTATACACGGATCATCAATCATTGAAGTATTTATATACCCAGAAAGATCTGAATCTGAGACAGCGGCTTTGGCTAGAATTTCTTGCAGCGTATGATCTGGATATCCTGTATACGCCGGGGAAGGCTAACGTTGTAGCGGATGCACTTAGTAGGAAAACCGCAATCATTGCCAATCTTATAATTACACCTGGATTGATTGATAGGATTTCAGCTCTTCAAAAAGACGATGAATTCATTCAGAGAATCAGTCAGAGGGTCAAGGAAGGTGAAACCACGAGTTTTCGTATTGACAATAGGGGGTTCTCAGGTTAAATAATAGGATTTGCATTCCAAATATTCCAGGCCTTCGAAGAGAAGTGCTGGACGAATGCCATAAATCCAAATTTTGCATCCATCCAGGTGTGAGTAAAATGTACAATGATATCAAACGCACTTTCTGGTGGAAGGCAATGAAAAGAGATATTTCTTTGTATGTTAGCAGATGCCCTACTTGTCAATTGGTCAAGAGTGACCAACAGAAGCTAGCTGGACTGTTGCAACCGTTGGAAGTCCCAGGTTGGAAATGGGAACAGATTTCCATGGATTTCATAGATGATTTGCCACGAACCAAGAAAGGTAATGACAGCATTTGGGTAATCGTGGATCGCTTCACGAAGACTGCCCATTTTATACCTGTCAGATCCAATAGAACTGCTCAAAGTCTAGCGCAGATATATTTCAAAGAAATTGTTAAGCTGCATGGAATTCCCATCAGCATAGTCAGTGATAGAAATCCCCTATTTACTAGCAAGTTATGGGAGGCTTTCCAGACAGAATTGGGAACAAAACTGAATATGAGCACCGCTTATCACCCACAAACAGATGGCCAAACTGAGCGGGTAAATAGAATTCTAGAAGATTTATTGCGGGCTTCTATAATTGATTTTGGTGGGTCATGGGAAGATCATTTGCATTTGGCCGAATTCTCATATAACAATAGCTATCAAGCAAGTTTGAGAATGTCGCCATTTGAAGCATTATATGGCAGACCCTGCAGATCTCCAGCATGTTGGGTAGAACCTGGCAACAGACTTGTACTAGGACTCGATATGATTAGGGAAGCATCCGATAAAATCGACTTCATCAAGAAGCGATTGAAAACCGCCCAAAGCCGACAGAAAAGTTATGCAGACTCCAGAAGGAGAGATTTGACATTTGCTGTTGGTGATCATATTTATTTGAAGGTTTCTCCGATGAGATGAGTAATCAGATTTGGCAAAACTGGGAAGTTGGCATCGAGATTTATTGGTCCCTTTCCTATACTTGAACGAATTGGAACTCTTGCTTATAGGGTTCAATTGCCAGATTGGTTGCCTGGAGTGCACAATGTATTTCACGTATCTCAACTTAGAAGACATGTGCATGATCCAGATCTTGTTGTAGAAGAAGCAGCGCAACGGGATGTGGAGATAACTCCAGAATTTGCACTCAGAAGAGAGCCATTAAAGATTGTTGGCAAAGAAACTAGAGAACTCTGAAGCAAAAAGGTTCATTTAGTTAAGGTGCAATGGAGCAATGATCCTAGAGACTGTACTTGGGAAACTGAGGAAAGCATTAAGCAAGCTTACCCCAAATGCAGAGTGGATATCTCTGACTAACTCCGGTGCAAGGTACTTTTACAATACTTTGCATTTACATTTTATTTCCTACTTTACTGTTGTTTCCTTTTCGAGGACGAAAATTTTTAAGTGGGGGAGATTGTAATAACCCGGAAAATACGAGCCAATTTAAAAATTTTAAATTGGTGATTTCAAAGGAATTTGAACAATTGAAATAGAATATTTCAATAAAATAGTGAATTAGGAATAGTGAGTCGGTTTGAAAATTTGAATTCGAACTTTGACTGACTGTGCAGGGTGGAAAATATAACGGATTTTAGCGAAACCAAAAATATTTAAATCTGTTAGTCAATACCTTTCTAACGAATCTGAAAAATCGAAGTTTCATAATGGCAATTAAAAGTTATGGCCGAATGAATTTTCAGAAGGGTCGGTATATAGAATACATAGCCCTGGAAAATTGATATTTTGCATACGACCTCGGAATTCGACGAAACCACTTTTGTTGGGTCCGGGATATTAAACTATTGCTAGGTTTCAAGTTTCATAATTTTTGAAGCTAGTATGTGAGCGTGGCAAAAGAAAAGGTGTTTGGTCAAGTTCTGTTAAATTGGATCGACCAGAAAATGGCTATTTTTCAAACGACCTCAGAATTCGACGAAACTAGTTTTGTTGGGACCGTAGCGTCAAAACATAGCTAGATTTATTTTTCTGGAATTTTTCGAATTAGTTTGTGGCCCTGGCAAATTGAAATGTGCGTTCAGAGTTAAAAATTAAATGTTTTATACTTTAATTTGAAAAATAACTGACTGTAACAGTCGAATTGGCCAACGAAACATATCCCATTGTGTCCGGAATGGGGGTATTTAGCTAGGGGCGACAGTCGTTGGGTTTAAAAAGGAGTTCATTTGAGAAAACACTATTTAAAAATTTATTGAAATTATGGGCCAATCAAAAATTTCCATTCATTATTTTAAAAAAATAAAAAAAAGTCAGAAACCCTCGTTTCTCTCTCCCGATCGACGACTTAAATCGTCCGCCGCTTCTCCACTAAATCGCCGCCGCCACAGGCGATTTCCGCCTGCGCCACCCCCTACCTCGACGCGCCTCCTCCTCCTCTTCAAATCCGACCTTACCCCGACCCCTATCGCCTCCTCCTTCGCCAGAACCATCGACCCAAAGTCGAACACTTCCCGCCGCCGCCCTGATCGCCACTGACCACCGAACGCCACCAAACCACCACCGATAGGACCGCCACTCGAAGCTCTTCCACGTCCAACTCGCTGATCGTCCCCACGTGCCACGGATTTCGCGAAAACCTCAAACCTAGTTTCGAACCATCGCGAAAGGTGAGTCCTTTTTCATGTCTGCACTTTGAAAAATCGTATCTTTTTGGTGTGTTGACGAAATTCGATGAAACAGGAAACATCGGGACCGCAAGGAAGCTCTCTACCCAATAGAAGAAGCCAAGGATTTTTCTGACATCGTATCGATTTTTAGTGCTCCGAAAACCAATGTGAGAAATCTAAATTAACGTGAAATTGAATGGAAAATGTCATGTATAATTTATATTAGCGAAATATAAATTACATACGTGTCGTATACCTCATGTACATGCGTAGTGTAAGCTATATAAGCGAAGTATGAATTTTACATGCATAGAATAATTGATATATGTGTCGAAATGCAAGTGAAATATAGCAAATATATATATATATATATATATACTCCCCTCGTCCACAAACCATGGACGATATTTATTGTGGTGAATTGGTGTGAAATATTGGATGAAAAATACGAATGGTTCAATAATTGTTTGTGGTTGATATTGTTTGGTTGTGGTTGAAAAATACCCATTGGTGATTGAAATGAATTGGAAATATTTGTGGAAATAAAAATAAACATGCCGCCTACGTGCGAATTAGATGCATGAATCGCCATTGTCAAAAACCGCGAGGTTTTAAGGTAGAGCGAGGAGCCGTATTAGGGACGGTGCCGGTTTTAACTACCCTGCCGTTATGCTGCCGAAATTTTGAATAATCTTTGTGTGTTAGAATTATTTTCATATGTTGAAATTATTTTCATGCATAGAAATTAAAGCCATATATTGAAACTATATCCATGTGTGGAAATGTTTGTGTGTTGAAAAGTGAGGTGTGAAAATTAAATTCATTTGTGAATGAACGAAGTGTTTAAACAATAAAAATCACATTTTTATATGTATATGAAGTATGAAAAATATTCGCCTTATATAAATAGTTTCAACAATAAAAATCCCATCTTTCTAATATGAACAACATAAATAAAATGTCCATGTGTGGAGATACTCATTTGTTGAGAAGTGTGTGTAGTGGAAAAGTTCATGTGTTGAATAAAAAGATCGAACAATAAAAATTACATTTTTATTGAAACTATGAGTGTTGAAACATCTATTTGTCGAATAAATATTTTAAATGATAAAAATATCATTTTTATCATATGTGTGATATGCTAAAGATATGCGGAAGTTGAAATAAATATTTGTGAAAGAAATATTATTTTTAACATGCATAGGAACTAAATAAAATAGTCATGTGTTGAAATCTATTTTAGTTCGCCAAAATTATCATCTTTGAAATGTGAAGTGTTAAAAATAGCTACTTGTTCAAATAAACGTGCATGAGTTGAAATATACATTAATTAGCTAATGATATGATTTTAGCCTATGCACACAACATTAGAATGAATGGTGTTTTTAAAACCGAAGTAAATCAAATATGAAATTGAATGGAAAATGATAAATGATAGAAATTGTATATATGTATATGCATATCTATTGAACAGGTTAAAGCAAAAGGGGCTAGAGAAGAGAAATAGAATTTTGTGCCCGACAAATAGGTAGACATTTACCGCTTTGTTTGGGTGATGATTTTATGAGCCTGTTGGCTAGCCGTTTGGCTTTTTCTTTTTCTTTTTGATATGAGACGCCCGTGTGGCTATTTGGGAATTTTCCCAGACCCTCCCGTACAAAGGAGGTTATGGCGAAATTTTCCGAAATTTAAAGGCGTTAGTGGAATAATTGAAGTGGAAACGATATAGGAATTTTTGAATGAACTATATTTATATAAATATATAAATATAAATAGAATTAAAACGAAACGTGGCCGTGCAGTTCATGTTTTGAAACCGTGATTTCAAATGACTAGTGCGGGAAATCCGACCATTGGATTTTCCCGAAACCGCAACTGTTGGGTTCGCCTTGGAAATATCTTTCCAACGGCACCAACTTTGTGAAGATCCGACGGTTGGATTGTCTGGAATGTTTAATTCAAAACTGAAGAAAAACAGCGCCAGAAACGATTATATTTATATATATATAATTAAATTAAATCGAATAACGACACTGCAGTTCGTAAATTGAAATCATAATTTCAAATGGCTAGTGTGGAAGATCCGACCGTCGGATTTTCCCAAAACTGAAACCGTGGGATTCGTTTTGAAATGACCTTCCTAATGATGTAAAATTTGTGAAGATCCGACGGTTAGATATTCAGATATGTGTAAAACAAAATGAGTGAAAAGCAGCGCCAGTGCATCGACATGACCCGAAACGTACTTTAATTAAATATAGCCGTTTTAAATTAAATAAAAATGGCGATATATCGTTATAAAATACTATAGACGATATAGAGTGGAAATAAACCAATTTTGTTGTGTTTGCTTGATATGTGATGGTTGAATGTATTTGACATGAAAATTATAACTAAATAACTGAAATGTGAATGTTGAATGGTCGAACCATGTGATTAATTGATTTGAAAATCTAAATATACGTGGGTTATTTGAAAAGGCCGAGTTTATCTCATTTCAAATAATCGATCGACGTTGAGAAGTCGAAGAGTCGAAGACGGCTGAAGACCAACGATCTCCACATTGGATGGATGGGCGCTACTGATGCTCGTGATTAGAGTAGCTACCATGAAGGAATTGAAGTAGTAGCCATCAAAACATACTGTCTATTGTACGGATATGCGAGGAATTGGTGCCTCCGGTTTCGTTCAGACCCAGAACGGACTTGTAAACGGACTGTGTGTCTGACATTGGATTTTGTTCTGTGTTGATTGATCTCTGTTAAATATATATCTGTTTGGCGGCGGGGAATTTATTCTCTTGCTTAACGCCCTTCTCTGAGACGTACGAGCTCAGAGGTTATACATTGACAGAAATCAGTCGCATGGAGTAGATTGCCTGTGTGGCACGCCTAAGTGGCATATGATCAAGGCTTCTGTTGCAAAGCAAAGTCTTGTGGTTGATGATCAAAGCATGGTCTGTGTGACGTAGCTTTGTGTATAACGTGAATTCGCGAGCCTCACACCCCGGTATGAGTCAAAAACGGGAGAAGGACCCAAGGAGTGCACGACGTTTCTTTCTAGCTATGGTGGTGTCAGTGACCTCCCAGCCCTGACATTTATATGTACTTTTCACGTGTGTGGTTGTTGGAATACGAGGCGCCTCGATTATAGGTCTGTAAGGACCGGGAAACGTGTGTTCAGGAATAACTAATCCTCAAAAGTAAGAGAGGACCAGCCTTGGAGGATCCAGGGGATTGCTGTGTGCGGTTCTGGGACATTTGCTAGAGTGTCTCGAATCGGAGAGGAGCTTGCCCCTTGCCTCGACTCATGAAGGAATCCAATTTCCAATACGAAATATGCGGATGTGATTGTATTACTAGTATGGCGACATAGTGGTATGGGTCATTTATGCCGCCTATGATTGATATTTATGATAGAAATCGCTTTTGAAACATATATACACTAGTAATAATATCAAGCACTTTTGTTTTATTCGTATGAAGCATTTTTGGCTATTATAAGGTAAAAACTCTATCCTTCGGCTTGTGTTGCATTGTGTGATGGGACCTGAGTCTTATAATGGCTTCATTTTATAAAAAGCATTGCGTTGATTTAATCATTTACTTTATTTCATGCACTAGCACTCATTGGAGTAAAGCCGTTCCGCGAAAGTGGCGTGGTCCTTTGATTTTCCTTATTATTGTTGTTAATAAGTTGAGTAGATTTCTCATACCAGTCCCATGACTGACTCGTAGTTTGTTTCACCTTGCAAACTCGGGTGCCCTCATTTTCACACGGGCAACCTAGTTACAGGTTTCTGACGCACCTTTTGGCTCATGGCGAGGCTTGACTACACCGTGCTGACTTGGATTTTCTCCGCCATTATTGTATCTATATTATGATTCCTCCATTGGCGATGTAGACTGATATTTCTTTTGTGTACTCTTTATATATGATTCCGCCTCTGGCGATGGTGACTGATTATGTATCATTATGCACTAAGTTGTATCCTGTACTGTGCTTCTCTGATGTGATGATATCTATATGATTCCGCTGTCATATGTGTGTAAATTATTCTATTTTCTGTTTATGCTATTATCTGCGATCTGCTAATGATGATTAATGTGTTATATTCCAATGATTATCCTTAACACCGTGTCACGGGGTTTTGGGATCGTCACACCTCCCATCGATTCAAGCATGTTTATTTAATGGTTAAGTTTGTGGGCCTATATTTCCTAATATTATCCACCAATCTGACATGTACTTAACACCTCCCGCACATTATGTCATATTGGTTAAGTGTTGTCCATTCATGTTAACTTAACCCACCCAGTCATCGTGTCATGTTGGTTAAGTGTTTCTTATTAACTTAACCTCGTTTGTTCATCAAGTTATATTGGTTAAGTGTTTTCTTGTTAACTTAACCCCACGTGTTCATCATGTTGTATTGGTTAAGTGTCATCAATCAATTCAAGTTAACTTAACCCACCTACTTGTCAAGTTACTTTGGTTAAGTGTTGCCTTCTTGTGTCAACGTAACCCTACCACAAATCAAGTTATATTGTTTAAGTGTTAACTTAACCCTTTCCATTTATCATGCTATACCGGTTAAGTGTTTCCTATTAACTTAACCCTAGTCATCCATCTTGTTATATTGGTTAAGTGTTTCTCATTACTTAACCCTACTCATTCATCTTGTTCATTAGCATTAATCGATTTATTAATACACTAACCTCTCACATTAGATATGTGTTGTTGCAGTTACTGGATGTGACGGGCGATTCCGGGCAGTTTTACACCACAATTCAATCTAACCTTGGGTTTTTCTTGGGCATGATGCACTAACCTCTCACATTAGATAGGTGTTATTGTGGTTACTGGATGTGCCAGGCGGTTCCGGGCAGTTTTACACCACAACTCAATCTAACCTCGGGTTAGGCATATTCATCTTTTCACTAATTTACATATTTATAGATTATACGTAAATTATTCACAATTGTTGTCAATTTCAGGTTACGCCACATTTTCCATAAATGTCCAAGTTAGATTTATATGCTAATTATCCGAACCAGTCATATTCCAATTCTCAAGTTATGCCCAACAAAGCTGATTGCAGGTTATGGCTCCCAAATTCAATTTCGAGTTATTATTCAAAATAGGCTACACCTAATCTTCCCAAGTTTATACTAATAGTCATGCCCCAATACCCCTATATACATAATTCTTTAGCGTCTCAACCAATGATTATGCCCAGTCTAGGTTAATATTCCAATTTACTGTTTGCGCCAAATCTAGATTTAATATTTCAATTTAGCCCAAGTTCGCAACAAAGACAAATTATGCCCCAAATCATAAGTTACAAAATTATGTTCCACCATTACCAAATAGACTATTCCCCATTACCCCTATACATTCCAATCACACGTATAATAAGTTTCAGTCTAGATTCAAGGTTAATCTAGATTCATAAAATAAAGGGGATGAGAGAGAAACATAAACGAGAGTAGGTATAAAACAGGCATTAAAATAGTAGATCTATCAAATATTTTGGACCTAAGAGGATTACAGATCTATTAGAGTTGGGGTATAACAAAGGCAGTTCTGAAACAAACTGACAGAAATAACCTCATAGACATATAGATCTGATACAAATAACATCATGCACCTAGAAGGATTATATATCAGATGTCCAACAAAGACAGGCATGATTGAGTAATAACTTCCTAGGCATGTAAATCAATGATTCAATAGAAAGATAGGAATTATTCTAGAAGATTTGTCTTATTACCAAGCATGGACTTAAATCCATTTCATTATATGCCAAAATCACTATTAGATGTTTAAATCTGAAAATAACTTGAACTTACATGTTTACAGTTCAATTTATGCCTCATATCCCAAGTTATATGTCCAATATGTTTTATGCCTCAAATCTCAAGTCATATGTCCAATACTTTATGCCTCAAATCTCAAGTCATATGTCCAGTACTTTATGCCTCAAATCTCAAGTCATATGTTCGATAAACTTTATGTTTTGATTACAACATGTGTTATGTCCTCAAATCAGTTACAACTCAATTATGCTTACTTATACACAATTTAATATTTTTCCTAAATTTTAGCGCTGGTCATGTCCAAATCATATTTTATGCCCAATTTTATTTCCAACGTACATTCATCTCTTATGAGATACGTCTCAGGCTCGCAGTAGCCTGACTATAAATCAAAAAGGGAAGAAGGAAAGAAGAGGCAAAGAATGGACATAATATTATCAATGAGATAGATCTAATAGGTATAGAAATACAGATAGAAATAGGCATAATCTCAGATCCAGGTTTATTACATTGTCAGAATCACAATTAACTTTTATTTCTGAAAGTAACGTGAACTTACAAATTACAGACCGGTCTTGAATTCTGGGATCTATATTCTAAAACTGAATAGCCTCCCTTGAAGTAGACTATTCGTTCTTCTAATTTAGATTTGATTTGATGTTCTTCTTAATTGATTTCTAGTTTGGGTTTGATTTTCTAGCTTGGAGAGAATGAATGGAGGCTTAGGCTAGCTTGTAAACGAACATCATGACAACACCATAGTTTTAGGGTTATGATGTTAGGGTTTAGGTTTAGCTACGTACATATAGATGTCTAGGATTATTTAGAGCCCTTAGATGAACTAGGAGTCCATCAGAACCACCCAGCTCAAGTACACATCATCCGACCACTCAGAAGAAGACACATCATCGTAGAACACTCCAGAATTATGTGCTGGATCAGTATGGGCACACTTGGCAGGTGCGCCAGTGCATTTTTATACTGGCTCGCTTGTGAAGTTCGTCAGTGCATTCTGGTTGACTTCCGATTTTTTTGCTTAACTTCATTCGTCCATATCTTCTTCATACGGACTCTATCTCAAGAGAATTCCGAGATGAACGCAATGGCGTAACCCATTTCATTTGATTCTTCTTTTAATAAATAGTTGTTCTTTAGTTATCTTTTATGTCCTGTTTTAAAATTACATGTGTTACATTCCCCCCTGCTTTAAGGATTTCGTCCCCGAAATCGTCAAGTTAAGAAGAATGTATATCCTACCATCCTACATCCATCTACTCAACCATTCAAACACATGCATCCATTGTCCTTAAAAAGGTTTCTAATGTTTTTCATGAACATATGCAAAGTGTGTGTGTATGTCCTTACCCAAATGCAAAATCAGGCGGTTTATTGATTCAGTTGACATCCTTAATGCGAATCATGTCAGTGCCATGAGTCCATCATTTATGCAATTATTCCTAATCGTACTTTATAACTTCTACATGAGTGTACAATCATTCATACAAATGCAACATCCATATGATAACACATCAAGTTTCAATTCTTCTGTATAAAAATTCACTCATGCATATGCAATATGAAAGTGACCGAGCCGATCTAGTGCCTAATGTGTGTATATACATCCACGAGCAACCACTAGCAAACACTTGCAACCACTTGCATCCACCAAACATAACATGTCTCAAACACATGTTTACATCCATTGGCTTCTACCTAAGGTTCGAGGATAGGACCGAGAGGATATACTTAAAAGATAAAGACTAGCATGCAAATAAACATTACAGAAAAAGAGGAATCAAGGATATACCCTCAAAAAGGGTATGATGCGCGTATCTAGTCTTTAGTCTTCTAAGTTGCATCTTCTTGAGCTTCACTCCACCATACCTTAACTAATTTACTTCATGATTGCGAAGCTTCTTGACCTGGATGTCCAAACCCCACTAATAAAGATAGGACCTCGATCACTTACTATGCTAGAGGGTATCCAATGTAGTCAAACTATCTTTCCAAGATAAACAGATGTTAACCATGATAACAAGTGTATATACTAAGATGATTAGAGTTCTCTCTCCTGCTTAGCTTATCCATCAGGTCACAAATCTGAGGGTCGATATCTCTCACGCAAACCATCCTAGTCGAACTTGACATCCCTCAAGTACAAGCCCCAAAGGCCTAAACCAATATCAGACAAGCACCCAAGGAATACCTCCTCCGAATTTGGATGATTTATGTGAGATGATACTAGCAAAACAACCAAACAATTGAGCACTTAACTGACTCTGGCTGTCCAGCCAATCTTGCTTCAAAACTATTGTTGATCGCATAACTGGCTTTGCATTGTCATCTAGATATATGTGGGAGTCTACCTCACATTTTAGGGGACAAACACCTAACATTAATCAAAAACATCTGCGTACTCATGGACTACTCCAACGGATCGAAAATCGTTGATAAATACATAAAGTGATTCTAGGTAGCTACGACAAATTGATCCCTTAGGATCGCATGAAATTTCGAGGGTATTCCCGAGGCAAGTCGAAAGTCTAGCTACCCTCCTTTCACAATTACTAGCTAACCAATCCATGCCTAGAGTCAACCCATATCCCATGAAACCGAGAACATGAGTATCTCAGTCCTTATAAACTAATGATAAATGAGCCGAACAACAAATTGGATTTGAGACAATAATGGGATCTTATACTATACAAGCTCTAGGGTGCTGAGACTCAACTATGGAAGCAGATATAAACGAATGTGAAGCGCTAAAATCAAAAGAGTACTAACAGGATGATCAAAAAGGAAAAACTAAACTCTTTCAACAGAAACCTTACTACCTCTCTCTCAGGTACACTGGCGGTGACAACATGCACTTGCCATCTTGAAAATCCAGTCATTTGTTCTTGCCTTTGTCGTTAATTATATGACCCGTTATACCATAATAAATACACTTCCTCTTGTTTTAGGTTTTACTAATCTTTCCTTTTTACCTCCTTTGTGAACCAAGTCTATATCCGTGAGTTCCTCATCCTTGGGTTATGCTCCTTGACAAAACTCTCTCAGTCTCATCTTTACTATCCTTGTGTAACATGTTCACAGGTTTCGCAAAAGCAGCCCCATCGCATGGAAAATCCTACAAAGCATGAAAGAAAATTAGCCACGGGTGAAACTACTGTGGCTATAGATGGAAGTTGGGCACTTCTTCTCCCTTTGACAGATATCGTAGTATTATCAAGCCTACGGAACCATGCCTCGATGAGGGTACCTCCCAGAAAGCCGGGAGCCTCGGAGATTAAGGAAAGAATGAAACAAGGGTTCAAACAGAGGATCAAAAGATAGTGCATATGGCTTTGGGGAATAGGCCTTTAAAACAAAACTTTTCTTTTGAAAATGCTTCTTTTAAAACCGTTTTGAAAATAATTTTTCAAATCTTTTATCTGATCTGGTAACCTTCATCTCTGATACTAAGTGAAACACCGCACTTCCGTTATGGTCACTCACAAAGAGAATGCCTTAACTTTAGTGGAGCATTTTAGGTAAAAGATGTAGATAAATTACAAGACAGACAAACAAAGCAACAGAAAATAAAGTCCTTTTATAAACAACTTAATTCAGTCAAGCTTTTACAAACAATTTTCTCAATCAAACTTAAATGTAATACATAGAACTTCTGTCTTGATTTAAAAACTTCCAAGTATAAAAGAAGCATAAAAATAACAATGATATTCCCCAATAAAGCGTGAACCAGCCATAGTAGTGGAAAAGAGAGTCCAAAGCAATACATCGACTATCTTCGAGCTTGGAAAGAAAACTGAGCTAAGTGATAACATTTCCTCCCTGTGAACATGGGGGAGGGAGGGGGGGACGGAAGAAAAGAGGCGAAACAAAACTAGATCAGACATAAGTCTGGTAAGTCCATTGACTTTTAGCATATAAACAGGTAAAAGCATCATGACATCAATAAACTGAATATAAGACAATACTGTGATAACAGGGATAACATAGGATAAGCATAAGGTATGATAAGGCAAGGTAAACTGAATGCGCTTCTGCTCTTTCTCTGCTTCGCTACTACTTTGTTATCTTGATTTCTATATCTATCTTTTCACCACCTAACTAATGTCCCAACTAGTAATCTGTATAAAATGATAACGTGATCCCAGTCCCGTAATTGTGGTAGCCTTCAGGTGTACATCTATCAGGAGGATTCCACCTCAATCAGCCTAATTGTTATGAACAAGTTAGATGTACCCTTACTACCCTATCGATCGACTCCTTACTTGCATAAATGTTCCATGTGTCAGTGTCAATCCGCCCTCTCTTGCGTGTAGATACCCTGTGCTGGTCCCACCATAAGGTGCATCAATCCTTATGATAGCGACCCGACATGATTTAAGATGCACGGTGTATAACTACTGGTACCCAGTGCTTGCTTTTTCCCACTCCGGCGTACGTGCACGCCCGTTATTCGTCGGAACCTACACTGACGTACCCCCTGCCGCTATTTTGACCGCTTATAATTAGCCCAGTAATCATGCCCCACCCTGCCTAGTTTCAGGGTACCATGATACATCTATGTGAGTTACTGCTTAAATGGGTCCCCGTTACTATGGTTTCCTGTTGGTTAAGTTTGTGGGCCTATATATATAAATATTACCCACCTACACGAGATGTACTTAACCCTCCCACCGATTCTAGCATGGTTTTTTAATGGTTAAGTTTGTGGGCCTATATGTACTAATATTACCCACCTACATGAGATGTACTTAACCCTCCCATCGATTCAAGCATGTTTATTTAACGGTTAAGTTTGTGGGCCTATATTTGCTAATATTGCCCACCTACACGAGATGTACTTAACCCTCCCATCGATTCAAGCATGTTTATTTAACGATTAAGTTTGTGGGCCTATATTTCCTAATATTACCCACCAACCCGATATGTACTTAACCCCTCCCGCACATTATGTCATATTGGTTAAATGTTGTCCATTCATGTTAACTTAGTGTCATGTTGGTTAATTGTTTCTTATCAACTTAAACCCGTTCGTTCATCAAGTTATATTGGTTAAGTGTTTTCTTGTTAACTTAACCCCGCGTGTTCATCATGTTGTATTGGTTAAGTGTCATCAATCAATTCAAGTTAACTTAACCCACCTACTTGTCAAGTTACTTTGGTTAAGTGTTTCCTTCTTGTGTCAACTTAACCCTACCACAAATCAAGTTATATTGGTTAAGTGTTAACTTAACCCTTTCCATTTATCATGTTATACCGGTTAAGTGTTTCCTATTAACTTAACCCAAGTCATCCATCTTATCATATCGGTTATGTGTTTCTCATTACTTAATCCTACTCATTCATCTTGTTCATTAGCATTAATTGTTTTATTAATGCACCAACCTCTCACAATAAATGTGTGTTGTTGCGGTTACTGGATGTGTCGGGCGGTTCCGGGCAGTTTTACACCACAACTCAATCTAACCTCAGGTTTTTCTTGGGCATGATGCACTAACCTCTCACATTAGATAGGTGTTATTGTGGTTACTGGATGTGTGGGGTGGTTCCGGGCAGTTTTACACCACAACTCAATCTAACCTCGGGTTAGGCATATTCATCTTTTCACTAGTTTACATATTTATATATTATATGTAAATTATTCACAATTGTTGTCAATTTCATATTATGCCACATTTTCCCTAAATGTCCAAGTCTAGATTTATATGCTAATTATCCCAACCAGTCATATTCCAATTCTCAAGTTATGCCCAACAAAGCTAATTGTAGGTTATTGCTCCCAAATTCAATTTCGGGTTATTACTCAAAATTGGCTACACCTAATCTTCCCAAGTTTATACTAATAGTCACGCCCCAATACCCCTATATACATTATTCGTTGGCGTCTCAACCAATGGTTATGCCCAATCTAGGTTAATATTCCAATTTACAGTTTACGCCAAATCTAGATTTAATATTTCAATTTACCCCAAGTTCACAACAAAGAAAAATTATGCCCCAAATCATAAGTTACAAAATTATGTTCCACCATTACCTAATAGACTATTCCCCATTACCCCCGCATTCCAATCGCACGTATAATAAGTTTCAGTCTAGAATCGAGGTTAATCTTGATTCATAAAATAAAGGGGACAAGAGAGGAACATAAACGAGAGTAGGTATAAAACAGGCATTAAAATAGTAGATACGTCAAATATTTTGGACCTTAGAGGATTACAGATCTGTTAGAGTTGGGGTATAACAAAGGTAGATCTGAAACAAACTAACAGAAATAACCTCATAGACATATAGATCTGATATGAATAACATCACGAACCTAGAAGGATTATATATCAGATGTCCAATAAAGACAGGCATGATTGAATAATAACTTCCTAGGAATGTAAATCATTGATTCAATAGAAAGATAGGAATTAATCTAAAAGATTTGTCTTATCATCAAGCATGGAATTAGATCCATTTCATTATATGCCAAAATCACTATTAGGTGTTTAAATCTGAAAATAACGTGAACTTACATGTTTGCAGTTCAATTTACACCCCAAATCCCAAGTTATATGTCCAATATGTTTTATGCCTCAAATCTCAAGTCATATGTCCAATACTTTGTGCCTCAAATCTCAAGTCATATGCCCAGTACTTTATGCCTCAAATCTCAAGTCATATGTTCGATAAACTTTATGTTTTGAATACAACATGTGTTATGTCCTCAAACCAGTTACAACTTAATTATGCCCAATTATACACAATTTAATATTCTTCACAAAATTTAGCGCTGATCATTTACAAATCATATTTTATGCCCAATTTTATTTCCAACGTACGTTCATATCTTATGAGATCCGGCTCAGGCTCGCAGTAGCCTGGCTATAAATCAAAAAGGGAAGAAGGAAAGAAGATGCAAAGAATGGACATAATATTATCAGTGAGATAGATCTAATGGATATAGAAAGACAGATAGAAATAGGCATAATCTCAGATCCAGATTTATTACAATGTCAGAATCACAATTAACTTTTATTTCTGAAAGTAATGTGAACTTACAAATTACAGAACGGTCTTGAATTCTGGGATATGTATTCTGAAACTGAATAGATCTCTCTTGAAGTAGACTATTCGTTCTTCTAATTTAGATTTGATTTGATGTTCTTCTTAATCGATTTCTAGTTTGGATTTGATTTTCTAGTTTGAAGAGAATGAATGGAGGCTTAGGCTAGCTTGTAGACGAACATCATGACGGCACCACAGTTTTAGGGTTATGATGTTAGGGTTTAGGTTTAGCTACATATATATAGATGTCTAGGATTATTTAGAGCCCTTAGATGAACTAGGAGTCCCTCAGAACCACCCAGCTCAAATACACATCATCCGGCCACTCAGAAGAAGACACATCATCATAGAACACTCCAGAATTCTGTGCTGGATCAGTATGGGTGCACATGGCAGGTGCGCCAGTGCATTTTTGCACTGGCGCACTTGTGAAGTGCGCTAGTGCATTCCGATCGACTTCTGGTTTTTCTGCCTAACTTCGTTCATCCATACCTTTTTCATACGGTATCCGAGTTACACAAACTCGGACTCTATCTCAAGCAGAATTCCGAGACGAACAAAATGGCATAACCCATTTCATTTAAATCTTCTTTTAATAATTAGTTATTCTTTAATTATCTCTTATGTCCTATTTTAAAATTACGGGGTGTTACATAAAGTGTGTCACAATTCCTTCTTTATGGAAAATTGTTATATTTCTTTTCGAAACAAATATGTATAATTTTGTCAAAAATTATTTTATGCAAACCTTAATATTACAAACCAGTAAATTTCTGAAAATTATAAACTTTTAAATTTGAAACTTGAAAAACATTTCTAGAAATGTATTTCCATATCTTTACGTTCTCAAGTTCTATCAAAAGTTTAATTATGGGGTAGAGTACAAAGTGGTTTCTTAATTTTTACATTCTCAAATCCTTTGCATGAGATTATTTTCTCTTTGACACTAGTCACTTCATCACTATGTCTAAATTAGAATCTGAGCCTAATGCCATTTTCGCGCCTAATGTATATATATAAATTCATAATTCATCTTTCCCTCCTACCCTTTCTCAATTTACAAGGCTCTTCTACCCAACCCACTAACCTGAAATACTAAAATTTCATATACTAACATATTGAATGCTTATTTTATTGAAAACATTATGTACACTTTTCATTCCAGTCACTCAAGGGCCTGTTATTCTCAAATTTTCATGACCATTTCTTTTGTGTACAAAACTGATATCTTTACTTTTTTCCATATGCGCTCTTCTTATTTAGTGGATTCCTGTATGGATCTAGGTACATATATATAATATTTATATTTTGAAAATACAATAAGAATCCTAAGCCTAAGCTTGGATACCATATGTTAAAACCCAAATTTCAGCAATTCCGTATTTTTCACAAAAATGCTAAAATTCAAGTCTACTGAAATCGAAGTTGGTTTGTATGGTATTCGGAAGAAATGCAAAGATAAATATAACAAAGCTCATAATAAATATCTCACAACAAAACTGTATAAAATAAAATAATGGGTAAATACTTCCCATAATAATGACACTAACTAGCAAGTGTCTCTAAGTTATAAAATATTCGTCACCTATCTAACTTGCGGGTTTGTTATGAAGAGGAGATCTGAAGAAAAGTTCTGGTGAATGGACAAATTATACTTTCTATGTATAACACTACATATACTGTTCCATCATGATATTTACTTTTATAAAGTTATTTGGGTTCATTGCACATTACACTTTCAATTTTGTACACCAATTATACCCATCTACTTCAAACTATATTAAACAAATAAATCATATATATAGCTATATTCCCCTTTATCACAAGGTACTCCCTGTAGGACTCTCCTTGAGTGGTCTCCATTTGTAGGACTCTCCTTGAGTGGTCTCCTTCTCCCTACTACAAAAACGTACTAGATCTCCATCGCTATGCTACGAAAGCGTACTAGACCATGCTACAAAGGCGTACTGAATCTCCATTGCATTGCTATGAAATTGTACTAGAACATGCTATAAAAGCGAATAAGCCTCCATCGTTGCACTACGAAAGCACCCTATTCCTGAGTTTCCCTATGGAACGAAGTTAGTGGATTTCCATATCTGGAGAGAATAGCTTCGTTAGGCCTACAATACAGATATTCATAGATTGGTCTGTCTCTTTTCTCAGTGGCTATGGCCCCGCTCGACCCTCTAACTAATGATAGACCATTCAAACGGCTAAGGGACTGTGCCCATACCAAACAATCTACACATCCAATTTGGCTTTTTCCCATCCAATTTCTTGATAGTGAAAGATCATTGGCCGATTGGTTAGCCCCAGCCCATTCTGTACTCGCTCTGACTGATGATGATAGGTATCCAACAATTTACTATCCTTGTTGGGTCCTGATCATGAAGCCTGCTCTCGGAGGCTAGGCAACCGTCGTATTGTAAAAATCATCTCATCAGTTTTTTCGCTGCCCCAGTCATAAATGTAGCCAAGGCATACTCTATAGATGGAACCGTATAGACCTGCCTCTAGGGGAACACCTTCGTTAGGTCCACCGTAGAGGGCCATCTTATAGTATCCTCACGTTCTAAAGAAGTCTCGCACTTACTTCCAGTCCCGTTGAATAATAGGTTGGACTTGCTCCCACCCTGTCTCCGGACACCTACGATGATCTGCCCCATTTGGCTCTTCATCCCATTGGACTGGACCAAACGCATATCCCTATTTATTAGAACCTATGTCTGATTTACCGTTATGTGCTTAACGTTCTTTTCTTTTCATCGGTTTGCAATATTTTGTAATCCATTTAATTCAAATATTCATTATTTTTTAATGAATTTTATTTATTACCATAGAATTATTTAATAAACATAGAATTGCCTAGTCGCAAGGCCACCATAGAACATCGCCTAATCACAAGGCCACCATGGATTATCTCCTAATCACATGGCAACTATAGAGGAGCATGTCGCTTAATTACAAGGTCACATAGAATATCGCATAATCCCAAGGCACCGTAGATTTTTTTGACTTATTAGACTTCTCTTTAATAAGCTTTTCTTCTTTCATTTCTCTTTTTAAATTGTAATTTCTATGTTATAATCTTATTTCTTCCATAGAAGCACTGCAATAGAATTACACACTATTCCTATAGAATTTTTCATATTAAATTTTTGATTTTAAGTTTATAATAAGCCTTTCTTATTTCATTCCACTTTTAGTTTTAACTCTCAGGTTATTGTCTTTATTGTCACCTTAGAATTATGCTTATTAAACTAAATCTACACTTTTAAGTTTGTTTATAATAAGCATTCACTTCTCTTTTAATTATAACCTTCATATTGTAACCCAAACTGCATATTATGATTCCTTCTTGTCTTCGTACAACTACTATAATAGATTACATTCCACTTTAATTTATCAAGTGTTTAACCTGATTTCTCACCTCTTTACTTTATATATCCCCTTTCAGTTATGTTACCCTTTTTTCTTTAAGCCAATGCCATTTATTCTCTAGGAAGTTAGGCCTAATCCTGAATGATTGGTTACCAAAGCCATATAAAATTTATTTCCATAGTTTAAGTAATCACTGCAACAGGGACCCATAATTGCAAGATATCCCTTATTTCAAAAAAGTAGGTTATTGAATTAGTGCTCAATAAAGCTAAATCCCTATTTCGCACTAATCCTTGTCTTCTCTTCTTTTCATGCTTGCAATTAATGTTTTTAATATTTCCCACTAGACAACTATGCAAATATATTTTCTTTTTCTTAACTAACCAATCTAGTCTATTACTAATCTTTCATCTTATAGGTATATGTGAATTCATGTTTCCCTCTTCCTATTTTCATCCCTTATTTCCTTTTGTTACATTTTCGTTATACATTTTCATTTAACCTCAAATTACCAAATCCTCTTTTATTAATAGTTCCAAATGAATTGTATTTTCCAATGCATGCAAACAAAAAGGATTATAATCAATCGTATAAAATTAGACACACAATTCAATCGTATACATATGCCAATATTGCATATTTATGCATATCTTGCGCATAACCAAAAATTCAATATAAAACTTTAAAATCTGACATAAAAAGGGGAAAAGAGGACCGAGAGAATATCTTATTAATTTTATAGGAATCGAACGATATCATGTACCATTATATAAAATATAATTTATGAACATTCACATTGTAGTTTGTGCTCAAAATTCTGAATTTTGTTGGATCTAGGCATATAATACATTCTCTTTTCATTGTAAATTTACAAATTCATTTGGACAAAGAAATCTGAACATAAAAACCTCGGATCCACTGTTTTGCCTCTAATTCACGAATCAAATAACCTAAATCTAGTTTATTTCATTTTTGAAGAATTTGGAGGAGAATGGGAATGTCAGAGATCTAATGCCTTCTTAGATAAATATGAGTTTGACGTCTAGGCACTGTGTTTTATTTATAGATGTCTAGATAAACCACGTCCGTAGGATGTAAAATAATAAAATACAAATTGAAAAGAAATTAAAAATACATCGTTTACACATGACATGGGTTAACCTACACCAGTATTGGGTTGACACATGGGTCGGCATAACACACGCATGCATTGACCCAGACCCAGAGTGGGTCGAGCCAAGCATGTTTTTATGTTCTTGGTTAATTTTACTCCTTTTTTGCTTTACTACGTATTTATTTGCTGTTACACCACGTAATTTTTAAGAATATTATAACAGTAAACTAAAGAATACTCAATTAAATATTGGGAATTAATTAAAAGGATTGCGCCATTGCATTCATCAAGGAATTCTGATTAAGATAGACTCCGAGCTCGCGTAATACGGACATGGTATGAAGAAGACATTAAGGTTTGATGTTTATAAATATATAAGAGAAATATGTATAAACAAATTAACTCCGAAAAATCAAAACTCAAAGAGCGGGAACGGGCGGGAAACTAGCCCGTTAGGGGTCGATCCCATGGCCTATGGGTGTCGACCCATGGGTCGACCCCGACATGGGGGTGTCGACCCTAGCGTCGACCCCAGGGTCGACCCCACCCAGATATAGGGAAGATCCATTTTTGTGAACGTGGGCTATTTTTAAACCATATTCATTGGTAGTAGGCTATAAATGGGACCTCATTTCTATTGTTTTATTTATAAAAACAATGGAGACAATGAGGTGCTACCCCAACTCAGACTGAATTAGCCTATTCTTCTGCAATAACAACTTATAAGCATACAAGAATCTCTACTACAACACCAACAGTCATTTCTCTGTTCATTAGATCCAATCACAGTGAGTTTATGTTATTTTAAGATATAAACATTTAAAAAGTAATCCTCACATATTTATAAGTTTGGATCTAAACCTGTGCATGTTGACAACCTGAATCATAACTAAGCAGATCTGCCACTACTTGTACACCTAATCCACTATTTAGTTCTCATATGCATGTTCTGTTATTATGCCTAATTTATTCATCATATGCCCATTCTACTACTAGGCCTATTTCTGTCACCGTATTCCTATTTCTGCCATCGTATGCCTGTTTTGTTATGATGCCTATTTCAGTTCTCTTCTCTCCGTCCTTCCCTTTTTATTTTTATAGTCAGGCTACCTTCAAGCCTAGGTCTACCACTGAAATATGTGAACGAACGAAATTGGGAATTGTTGGGAATGATATTGGGGCATAACTTGTATTGTAAAACATGACCGGGATTTAAGGGCATAATCTATACCTTGATCTAAAATTTAATTTGGGGCATAACTAGTATCATGGACTAGACTGGGATTTGGGACATAACCATGGAGGAACATATAATTTTTTTAAGAATGAACATGCCTAAATTTACAGCAAATAGAAACTGTAACTGCACTTAGACACGAGGTTAGATTACACTTGTGATAGAAGTCTGCCCGGAACCGCCCTGCAAATCCAGTATCCACAAGTGGCTAATTTAATGTGAGGGGTCTAATGCATAAATGTGCAAGTAACGGTGCTAAGAAACGAGGTTAAGTCCAGCTTATGGTAGAAGTTTGCCCGGAACCGACCGACATATCATGCATCCACAAGTGGTCTACTTAATTTGAGAGGTCTAGTGCTTTAACATGCATAAACGGGAAATGATAATAACCTGTAATACTTGACCGGTTTAAATCTATAGGGGTTACATGAACCTGTCAAAATTGTGTAAGGGTTAAGTAAACTTGCTTGAATCAATGAGGGGTTAAGTAATCTGTTAAATCTATGAGGAGGTTATATAAACCCGACAAACTTAACTTGTTTTATATGGTGGGTTATGCGGGCATGTAAATCTGTTAGGCATAACCTGTCAAAATCCTAGTAGTGGGGATGTAAGCCTAGGGGTGGCTTGTATCATCTATTGTGTGGGACCCGTATCAGTCAGTAACCCGTCTTGGTTTCAAACGATGGACCCCGAACTAGGTAGGGGCCAGGGCATGCTTACTGAGTTGATTATAAGAGGTTCATCTGAGTGGGGGTGTTGACGGCGCATTCCGTTGGACTCATGTGCATGCATGAATCCGCTTGCTTGGCATAATAAGACGTTGTGACATCAGTAGATATGGTTGTATCGCTTGAAAATAATGGGGTTGCCACTCTAGGAAGTGATACATCCTACTGTGGGGACAACACAAGGTATCTACAGGATAGGGAGCCAATCGATTGGGGTAGTAATTAGGGTACATCTAGTCTTGCTTGTTTAGAAACTCGTTATTATCGTTGGGGTAGCACCTATCATTTTTGTTGGGCTGCCTGTTATTATTGTCAGGGGTAAAACCTGTCAGTAGAAGTACACCTAAGTCTACAATCTGGTCTTGTTGGGGTTATTCTATTTCTGGTATACTAGTATTGGTGTAGAGAAAAGTATTTGGGAAGCGCAATATATATTTTGTTCTGATTATTTAGTTGATCCTGCTCAACCTCTTATACCTGCCTTATGATACTGTTATCTCTCTCATCCAGTTTATATACCTGTCATGATGCTTTTACTTATTTATATGCTAAAAGTAGCTAGACTCGCCAGACTTTATGTTTGACTCGTTTTGTTTCCTTTAATCTCTCTTCCTCTTCCCCCAGGTTCTCAGGGTGGGAATACTCAGGCTTGATTAGGATTCTCTCTTCTAGTACCGCTTGGAGCTGTTAGATGTACCGCTTGATTACCTGTCTATCTTGATATGGATCTTTTTATGGACTACGCCTTTATATTAGTGTACTTTGATGATTTTAGTACTAGGCAGATATTTTAATTTGATGCAATGGTTCTTTGGTATTTCAGACTTATGTTGTAACTAGATTATGGACCACAGTGTTTTCTAATTGGAAAATAAAGTTTTAAATTACGCTGTTATTTTATAGCTCTCTTGCGATGTTTCTATTTCTGTTTACCTATAACGCTTCACGAAATTTAATGCATTCTATTAAAGAGTGACGTTAATGGACATGGGGTGTCAAAATTGCTACACCTTCAATTCTTACTTTCCAATTTTTATTTTATTCTTTTTCAGTTTTGAAATGATTCAAATTCAAATGCATAATTAGTATGTACATTAGTTTCCTTTTGCTTTTAAATTCTTGTTGTTTAATTCTTTTAATTATGTGAACGTTATTTTTAACGTTTATTTTTATTTCTGGTTTTGCTTGATTTTCTACCATTTTTAACATGCATTAAATTCCATTTTCAAACGCAGTTATTTCTAGAATTTTATATGAATTAAATTTCTAGTAATATCAAGTTTATTGGTATGTTAACTTTAATATATTCCTTTACTTTCTGATTTAATTCTATTTGTAATGCACGTTTACTTTCAAATTTAAATGTGTGTTACTTTTTCAATTTATTAAATATATATACATACGTGTTCACACACTACAAGAAACGTTGAAAATTTCGATAGGAGGGGGCGATAGTTTGCATAAGCCATTTTCTAATGGCTTTCGAAGGGTCGTCGATGGCTTTTGACGGGCCATCGGCTGCTGTCGGAAACCATCGAATAATATCAGGATAATTTGCTAACCCGTAAGGTTTCTTCCCTAATTTTCCTCTCCTCCTAAAATTTCCAACACATGGGTTTCTAACCCTACCAGCCCCAAAATCGAAATTTTCACCTCCAATCATCGATTTCTTCGTGTATAATCCTCTCTGGCTTCATCTCCAACTTCTTGGGCAAACAATTTGAGGTATAATCTCTTTATGCTTAACGATCAATTTCTTACCTAAACCTATACATGCTTAAATTCGAAAATTAGGGTTATCTATTGATTGTAATTGGTTCCAATTGCATGTAGTGGGTAATAGCATCTTATTATGTGCATATTTCATGTGATATAGTGAAATTGAGAATTTTATGTGTAATGGTTGATTATTTGTGCATATGTCCCCCGAGCATAGTTTTGACGTTATATAATTGTGGTTATTCGTGTATATGTGCACCATTGTGCACGTGTAATTCTTGTAATATGTTAGTTGATATAGGAAAAACTGAATGCAAGAGCGAGGAATAATACATTGTGCATGTTTTGACTTATGCAAAAAAAAAACAGGTGTCTAAATTCTAATTGAGTCTATTGAAACAAAAATAATAGTAAACTAGCTTTAAGTTGATTGATACATCGAGCAAATGTGATAAATTAAAATATTTACGTGTTGTAGTAAAATTGTTTTTTTCTAGTAAAATTTGCACAACTAATTGACTAATATCCTCTAGAGTGTTTTCGACCCCGTCCGACGAGTGTTGTACATGATCGTAATATATAAATAGTCGTATTGAAAAATTAAAAAACATCCGCATATATTCATCTGGTATAATATTTGTTGGATTTGTCCTTGAATTGGACAAGTTATAAACGAAGTAAGCATCTACATTTTGTATACTACTTCATTTCAAATGATTCACAAAACTTTGGTTTAATTTTTTCTTTTTGTTTCCTGTGTATATGCACTTGCGTACAATGCAGGAAACAAAAGGAAAATGCTGCTGAAATTTTGTTAAACCATTTGAGACGAAGTAATATACAAAATGTAAATGTTTACTGTGTTTATAATGGGAACTAGGACGCCTGACCATGGAAAAAGTTATGTTAAAAAAATGTGCCATATTTGAAATTATTTTTAACTTTATAAAATTGTTATTTGCTTTCAACCATTATATAAACATGCGTTGTACAACCATGAAAACAATCTTTTTCGAGTTTGTCATCTTGAAAACAAATATTAATTTTTGAACTTGTGACTGAATTTCTCAAATAGGAAAAATGATTGATTATTTTGTTAACCAGAGGAGTTGGATGTATCAAAGAAGAGGACAGAGAGGTTCAATAAAAGAAGATTCTTATAATGGTATAAATGTCTTTTTTGAATTCACTTTAAATAACAATGGAAGCGATCCATAAATTCATTGTCTGTGTGCTAGTGTAGACATTTGAAGTATTTGTTACCCGATATTATGAAAGTCCATTTATGCAAAAATGGGTTCATACCTGAGTATTATTTTTGGGATCGTCATGGAAAAGTTGTAGCAAATATTTCTATAGAGACTGAGGTAGAAAGTGCGGTTAATGGAAATATTAATACCACCTGTATTGAAAATATGGTCGAAGATGTGGCACGATCAATGTTTCCTATGGTTGCTGTTGACGATGATGGAAACGCTGAAGAACCAAATATTGAAGCTAAGAAAATTTATGATTTATTGGATAACGCTAAGAAACATATTTTGGATGGTTGTAAAAGCGGGACTCAACTGTCGGTAATCGCAGAATACATTGCGATGAAGTCAAAATACAACATCAATGAAGATGGGTTTACATCTATTGTACAAGCTACAAAAAGGCACATGCTGCCCGGTAATTAAATGTGTGAAAATCACTATGAAGTTAAAAAACTTATGTTGGCATTTGGTTTACCTTATCAGAAAATAGCTATATGTTTAAAATGATGCACGTTGTTTTGGAAAGTTGACGTAAACCTTAGAAATTGCAAAATATGTAATCATGAAAGATATAAACCAAGAAAGAAGAAGGGAAAGGAAGTTCCATATAAACGTATGCATTACTTACCCATTACTCCAAGGCTTCAAAGATTATATGCATCTTCTGTAACTGCATCTCATATGAGTAGTATAAGATGAGATCGAAGGAAGAAGGTATGTTGACCCATACAGCCGATGGGGAAGCCTGAAAGCATTCCAATTAAGCTTATCCCAATTTTGCAACGAAGAGTCGTAATGTCAGACTAGGATTATGTATGGATGGTTGTTCACCATTATCTCAATTTGGTGTTAAATATTCATCATTGCCCATTATCATCACACCTTATAATTTACCTCTATAGACGTGTATGAAAACAAAATATATGTTTCTTACTGTTGTTGTTCCAGCCCCCGACGATCCGACGCAAGGAATGATGTTTATTTATAACCGTTGATTGAAGAATTAAGAACATTATGGAACAAATGAGTAGAAACATACGATGTTTCAAACAAGAATTTTTTTTTGTATGTTTGCTTCTTGTTGTGGACTATATGTGATTTTCCTACCTATGCAATGCTTTTAGGATGGAGTACTGCGGGTCGTTTAGCATGTGCATATTGCATGAAAGAAACACAAGCATTTTCCTTACCGCATGGTAAGAAAATTTCATGGTTTGACTGCCATCAATGTTTTCTCCATGTAAATCCTCCTTTCAAAGTAGAAAAGAAATATTTTTTAGCTAATAGAGCAGAAACTAGACAATCTCCAACGACATGGTCTAGTGAAGACATATATGAACTGGTTAAAGAATATCCAAAGATACATGAAACTGGAGTTCAAATAGAAATTGAAGGAAAATCAATTGTTCACAATTGGTGCAAATAGTCTATTTTTTGGGAGTTGCCGTATTGGAAACATCTTCTGCTTCGTCATAATATTGATGTGATATACAATGATAAAAATGGATTTGATAATGTCTTTAACAAAATTTTGAATGCTAAAGGGAGGAGTAAAGAATATTTGAAATCAAGGCGCGATATAGAAGAATTATGCAAACGTCCCAAGCTTCATATGAAACCAAATGACTGTAAAAAAAACACAAAGCATGTTATGAATTAGATAATAATCAAGTTAAAGTTGTTTTAAAATAGGTTTAAGGGTTTAGATTTCCTGATGGGATTTCATCAAACTTTCGTAGGTGTGTTGACTTCAATAACGGTAAATTGAGCGGACTGGAAAGTCACAACTGTCACATTATGATTTGTATGTGACATGTATGTCATCGAGAGGGAATTCTTCGGGCGATGGTTCTGGTCCATTGCAACCCTCACGGTGTTCAATCGTCACCTTGGTGCCTACGAGTGCAGGGTAAAAAAGTAATCTTTATTTAGCATGTTAATTTCTTTTACTAACTATATAGTTATGTATATCATATTTAACATATGGTTTTTGATCTTCAACCTTCAAAGCTTATTTTAGACGCATCGAGAGCAGCATACAGGGCTCAAATGTTGGCATATTGGCCAAAGTGGTATCTGATCCCACCTTACATGCAGGAGGTTATTTGGTAGGATGTCCTCGTAAGTATTTTCTTATATATGTTTTTCCATTTTAATTTTTTAATCGTTGATATACTGTACATATTTTACTACTATTGTTTATTTAACGTGAAATACAGGTCGAGGTGGATATACAGACACATGACTTACAGCTGGCTCGGACCTACTGGATGCAGAAAATGAGAAAGAATTATAAGGATTGCATATTAACAATGAAGAAAAACATGTAATAACCTAGTTGGATAGGAACAGTCATGTGGGATGGATTTCTTAAGTATTGAGGGAGTGATGAGGCAAAGTGTAACACCCCGTAATTCTGTGACATTAAGATTCTCAAATTAAAGTATAATTAATTTTTAAAAGAAAATTTAAAAGAAAAAGATCCATGTAGTTGTTTAATTTAAGTATTGTAACTAACATGAAAAAGAGAAGTAAGGAGAGAACAATAATTATTATTGTTCTAAGACTTATTAACAAAAGCCTCTGTAGCTCAGTTGGTTAAGGCATTGGATTTGTAGCATGGAGGTCGGGGGTTCGAACCCCGGCGGCGGCATAATTTTTTTATCTTTGTTTTAGAGAGGGCCAACTGAACATGCAAATATATGTGCGTATACAAATTCAAAATTTGAAAGGATAAGAACGTACATATAAGGAAATAAAGAAAATATATATATACATATGAGAACATAAATATATATATATATATATATATGCAAAAATATATGTATACGAAAGATAAAATTCAAGATAAGGCTACAGTCAATGAAATATGGCAACATCATTTGAATTTTGAAAATAAAATGAAAGTTGTGCGTATATATATACGCGTAAAATGGTCGTTAGAGGAATTGTATACATATAAGAATATTTCATGTGAATAAAACAGTTAAATAAATTCCAGAAATTCAAAAGTTTGAAAATCAAACTTTTACGCCAAAATAGCTTGTGGGACCCAATGCTGACTCAGCACTGCGTGTATGATAAGGTTTGGCTAGATTCATCTACGTACCTGGACTATTTTCTTAACTAGGTTCAATGCTGACTCAGCGTTGCGTGTATGATAAGGTCTTGAGCAGCTATATAAACAGCCCTAGTCTTCATTCTCTTTGCACCAATTCTCTTCTATCCTTATGCTGCTAAGATTCACGGCTTCTTCCCCTGCTCTAAATTTTCTTAAATAAATAAAATAAAATATGATTCAAGACGAGGAGATGCTGCTAAAAGACTTTTAAGGAGGGATTCAAATCAAAGTTTCAAGTGAAGAATTCAAAGGCTAGCTCAAACAAGTTTCAAGCAACGACGCACGAATCATAGCCACACTTTCCTTCTTTTCTAGATCTATTTTCTGTAAGTTGGTTATTTCTAGATCTGAATATTTTGTTTTATTTGTGACATGAAATTAAAGGAATAAAGGAATATGCCAAATCTCTCTCTCTCTCTCTTCGAATCTGTGTTTATACTCTTGGACTGAATTAAGAACTATTATTATTCGAGGACAAATAAGACTGTAACCGTGACTATGACTATAGAACTGTGGCCTTTGAAAGCATATGCCTTTGGACTATGACATAAGCCTTTGATTTTGGGACATATAAACATTGCCTATGACAATGACTTATGACTATGGGAATTATTTTCCTTTTGGACTATGAACATCGCATATGACTATGGACATTTCCTATGACTGTGACTGTGACTACAAGGACTATTTTCTTGACTAGGCCTATACATTTGATTTGGATATAAACTATTACTTATGACATAATGAGGACAACTGTGATTTTGACACCCATGATTTATGATTAGGAAAATATTGCTTTAGTTTTGTGATTGAGAAGTTAGGTATAAACCCAATTATTTATTCTACCTGTTCCTTGGTTTTTCTTTGGTTTTAAGACAGTGGGAATTTACCTATTAAGTTAGGTCTACCCACGTTCTTGAACCTATTTTGCCCATTCTTTGGTTTTAAGACAGTGGGAATTTACCTATTTAGTTAGGTCTACCCATATTCTTGAACCTACATTGTTATCCAAACCTTTTTATGCCAATTATTCCTTCTTGTCATTTTGATTCATTCCCTTTTTATCTACGAATCTAGATTTATTTATAATCTAGGTTGAATCACGATTATTCGAACGGTGGGAATGCGATTTGGGGAAAAACATGGAAATGAATATGAATGTAATTATAAACTTGGAAATTGGCATAATTTGGAATATGTATTATGACATGCATATTAAAATGAAAACGGGGAAATTTGACATGGATTAGGGAATATGTGATTTTGACATATTAAATTTAGCGTTAGTAAGTAAGCTAAATTTTAGGCATAAAATGTAAACTAGAAAAATAATTCTAGTTTTGCCATAAATTGTGAATTAGGATGTTAAACCAAGATTGGGTTAATTAAGGTTGATTTGGAATAAGTATATTAGCACAATTTTGAATTTATTCATAATTGTGAGCAATTGTCATGTTTGGAATAAATTATGGTTAGCGACACTAAATTTGGTATAATTTACATACCAAAAAGTATAAATATGATAAATAAGAGAGAATGGGCCATAATAATAAATGTGACAATGTACATTAAAAGAGTAGTAATGAAATAAGTAAATTAGGAGTAATTTACTTATAGAATTCGTCATAAATGTTAAATTGTTCATTTACCACAAAATATGTAACTTGGTTAAGTTTTGGCCATAAATTATAAACTAGGATATTTAATCTAGTTTCGGCAATGAAATAGGAAATGGCCTAAACTGCATGTTGGGTTAGGACTTGGGCCTAGAATATAAGTTACTAGTAGGCTTGACAAATAAATATAGGCCAAATTTGTCTAAAAAGGGGAAATGGGCTTTTGAAATAAATTGTTAACAATTTATAAACAAAAGAAAAGTATTTTGATAACATCCCTTTTTATAACACATAGACCAGAAGGTTCTAGGGTGACAGAGAGGATAGTGTCTAGGCTTGGGTTTGGAAAATACAAGTTTCCTGCCCTCCCTGGCTATCCCTAACTGATCCGAAGGACGGGATGGTTGTTTTCAAAACCGGATTTGGAAATTAATCAAAAACCCTTTGAACTTAGAAAACATGAATATGCCTAACCCGAGGTTAGACTGAGTTGCGGTGTAAACCTGCCCGGAACCGACCGGCACATCCAGTAACCGCAGCAATATCTGTCTAATGTGAGAGGTTGCGGCTTTAATTTATTAATTAAATCTAGAACAAGAAAGGGAGAGTTAAGTCCATAGAAACACTTAACCAATTTAACACAGTTAAGCAAGAATGGGTGGGTTAAGTCCATAGGACCACTTAACCGACTTAACAAAGTTAAGCTAGAATGGGAAGGTTAAGTCCATAGGAACACTTAACCAACCTAACACGGTTAAGCTAGAATGGGAAGGTTAACGAACACTTAACCAACTTAGCACAATTAAAGCTAGAATGGGAGGGTTAAGTCCATGGGAATACTTAGCCAAATTAACATGTTGACTAGACTAGAAGGTGGGGTTAAGTAAAGTTAATACACTTAGCCAATTTAACATGTTAATTAGACTAGAGGTTGGGGTTAAGTAATACACTTAGCCAAATTAATATGTTAACTGGACTAGACCATAGGGTTAAGTAAACTTGAACGCTTAACCATCAGAATATGATAAATGAATAGGGTTAAGTAAAAAGCATGAAGGGATAACACTTAACCAGTGTAATAGGAAAAGGGAAGAGGGTTAAGATAGCTTGAATCGACTAAAGACACTTAACCAATCCAACCTGGCGAGAAAGAAAACTAAGTAGTAGACCTCAGTTGAAAAAGGGACTAAGTAGTAAAACTTAGTTAAGAAAACAAGGAATTTGGAAACTAAGTGGTAAACCTTAGTTAGTAGAACTAAGTAGTAATTCTTAGTATAACACGAAGGAGCAGACATCCATCTGGTTTTAAGAAGGCTCCAACGAATTGGGTTACGAAGCCCGAGGCTTCGAGGGGACGTGAGGGTACTCTTGGTATCCCTCTGTGAGGCTGCAGATGATCATCCTGAGCTCACAGAGGTTAAGGTATGCGTTAGAAGAACCGAGGGTATGCCTTGGTTGCAATATATATATGGCAACCTAAAGACTAGGATGGACCGGCGTGATTCGGCGAGAAAACGGTAGCCCTGTGATAGCAACTCGTCGTCTACCATCCATCTTGAGTCAGTCGAGATACATGAAGCGGAAAGGCGGAGAACTCCAAAAGACCATAATTGCTATCTAGTTATGGGTGAGGATGGCCATAGGATAGTGGGGCACCGGGGGCCGGCGTATAGTTCTCATTTTACAAAGGGTGCCTTTCATTAGTTGAGGGAGGGGTCAAGTGGGACCATAGCCACTGGAATAAAAACAGACCTTAGCATCTGCATCGGCAGATATCTGAAAGCTCCCGACCGAGTTCTGTATTCCTTGATTTGCCCTGTCACAGAACTCGGACCGCACATTACAGGACATGTGCATCTAGACAAGCGATAACGATTTGCGATACATGCGTGGGGAAGTATAGGAACATATACCACTCTAGGTAGTGTGTCTTAGACTTGGGGGCATCGTTCGACAGGTAGCGTAATCCCTAGTTGGACTAGGTGGCATAAATCCGAGAAGCGTTCAGCAAATAGCGTAAACTCTAGTTAAATCTAGAAAGCACCTGATAGAAAACCCTAGATTTGATCTAGGTAATAAATAATGAATGTATGCCGGAAGGCAATGGAAAATACAGGGATTGGGATCACGTTATCGTTACTAGTTGGGACACTAGGTAGGTGGTGCAGAGATATAGAAATCAGTATAACAAGGAAATAGCGAAGCGGCGAAGTATTAGAGCGAAGCGGCGAAAGTATTAGAGCGTATCCAGTTTATCTTATCTTAGCATATCTTGTGATTACCTTGTCCAATCTTGTTGACCCTATCGTCATGGTGTAATCTTGTATTCAGTTAATTCATGTCGTTTTGTTTTCCATGTTCACATGCTAGAAGTTACTGAACTTACTCAGGCTTTATGTCTGACTCTGTTTTTCTTTCGTCTTCTTTTCTTCCGTTCCCCCCCCCCCCCCAGGTAGTAGAGGAGGGAGTAGTATAGCTCAGGTTAAGTTGGACTGTCACTCTTTCCCAGCTTGAAGATTTATCGAAGTCTGCTTGGATTCTCTTATCAGATGCTATGGCTGGCTCATGCAAAAATTGGGGAATATAAATGTTGTTTTATGCTTCTTTATTTTGTAAGACAGATGATACTCTGATATTGTAAAGAAATCATTGTACAAATTATTTTATCAATAAAGCAAAGTTTTATCTTTCGCTATTTAATTTCTGTCTGTCTTGTAATTTATCTGCATCTTTTACCCTAAATGCTCCACAGAACTTAGTGCATTCCCTTTGTGAGTGACACTAACGGATGTGGGGTGTTACACGTGGTATCAGAGCTGAAGGTTACCGGATCAGATAAAGATTTGAAAAATTATTTTTCAAAATAGTTTTTAAAGAAGCATTTTCAAAAGAAAAGGATTTGTTTTAAAGGCATATTCCCCAAAGCCATACGCATTGTCTCTTCTTCCTCTGTTTGAATTCTTGTCTCCTTCTTTCTTGAGTCTCTGGGGCTCCTGGCTTTCTGGGAGGTAACCTCATCGAAGGGCAAAGTAGTGCCCGGCTTCCATCCATAGCCATAGTTGTTTCATCTACGGGCAGTTTTCTTTCAAAGCTTATAAGGTTTTCCGGACGATGGAGGCAGTTTTCGAGAGATTTGTCAATATGACTACACACGGAAGGGGATGAGGAGTTTGGCTAAGGAGCATAACCCTAGGATGAGGAATTCATGGATGTAGACTTAGCACACGAAGGAGGAAGAAATTATAAAGCCTAAGACAAGAGGAAGTATCTTTACTAGGGTATGATAGGGCATATACTTAAGGACAAGGGCAAGAACGAGGACAAGATTTTCAGAAGGACAAGTACATGCTTTCGCCACCAAGCGTACCTAGGAGAAAGGTAGTCCGGTTGGAAGAGTCTAGTTTTCTGTTCGTGCTATTTCCTTAGGTTCTAGTGCTTCTCATTTGTTCATATCCACTTTCATAGTTGGGTCTCTGCACCATAGTACTTGTATAGTAGAAAGATCCCACTAGAGTCTCAAATCCAATTGGTGGTCCGACCAGTTTATTTTTTTGTTAGTAGGTATTTGAGAATAGCTATCGAGTTTGCTTATGTCATCTCACGTAGATCGTCTAAATTCGGGGGAGATATTCCTTGGGTGCTTGTCTGATATTGGTTTAGGCCTTTGGGGCTTGTACTTGAGGAATGTCGAGTTCGACTAGGATGGTTTGCGTGAGAGATAAATAGTTGTGACAGGCGCTCTAAAAAGCGCGTAGTGATCTTTCAACCCTTATAGTTATGGCATGGTGGATAAGGGAGAGACCTCTAATCATACACTTGGTACCGTGATTGACATCTGTTTATTTTGGAAATGGAGGTTAGGAACTTCACAATCGTGAAGATAAATTGTTTAAGATACAGTGGAGTAAAGCTCAAGAAGGCTAGATACTAGCAACATGCCCTTTTTCCTTAAGGGTGCATCCTTGATTTCTCTGTTTAGGAGCTTTACGCGTAGTTGTTTCTCTCTTTCCAAAGTATATCCTCTAGGTCGTATCTGCGATCCTTAGGTAGAAGCCAATGGATGTAAACATGTATTTGAAACATGTTATGGTTGAATGGTTGCAAATGGTTGCTCGTGGATGCATATGCATACATATTAGGCACTAGATCAAGTTCGGATGCTCTCATATTGCATTTACATATATGCATTTGTTTATAAGTTGAACTTGATATGATATCATATGGACGTTGCATATGGATGAATGGCTGTGCACGCATGTAGTATTTACATGACTAGGGATGTTTGCATGCATGATTGGATGCATGGCACTAACATGATTTGCATTAAGAAGGTCAACTGAATCAGTAGACTGCCTGATTTTGCATTAGATAGAGACATATACACACACTATGCATATGAACATGAAAGCATTAGAAATCTTTTAAGGACAATGAATGCCTGTGATTGAATGGTTGAGTAGATGGGTGATTGGATGGTAGGACACATTCTTCCTAACTTGAAGATTTCGGGGACGAAATCCTTTTAAGTGGGAGAGAATGTAACACCCCGTAATTCTGTGACATTAAGATTCTCAAATTAAAGTATAATTAATTTTTAAAAGAAAATTTAAAAGAAAAAGATCCATGCAGTTGTTTAATTTAAGTATTGTAACTAACATGAAAAAGAGAAGTAAGGAGAGAACAATAATTATTATTATTCTAAGACTTATTAACAAAAGCCTCTGTAGCTCAGTTGGTTAAGGCATTGGATTTGTAGCATGGAGGTCGGGGGTTCGAACCCCGGCGGCGGCATAATTTTTTTATCTTTGTTTTAGAGAGGGCCAACTGAACATGCAAATATATGTGCGTATACAAATTCAAAATTTGAAAGGATAAGAACGTACATATAAGGAAATAAAGAAAATATATATATATATACATATGAGAACATAAATATATATATATGCAAAAATATATGTATACGAAAGATAAAATTCAAGATAAGGCTACAGTCAATGAAATATGGCAACATCATTTGAATTTTGAAAATAAAATGAAAGTTGTGCGTATATATATACGCGTAAAATGGTCGTTAGAGGAATTGTATACATATAAGAATATTTCATTTGAATAAAACAGTTAAATAAATTCCAGAAATTCAAAAGTTTGAAAATCAAACTTTTACGCCAAAATAGCTTGTGGGACCCAATGCTGACTCAGCACTGCGTGTATGATAAGGTTTGGCTAGATTCATCTACGTACCTGGACTATTTTCTTAACTAGGTTCAATGCTGACTCAGCGTTGCGTGTATGATAAGGTCTTGAGCAGCTATATAAACAGCCCTAGTCTTCATTCTCTTTGCACCAATTCTCTTCTATCCTTATGCTGCTAAGATTCACGGTTTCTTCCCCTCCTCTAAATTTTCTTAAATAAATAAAATAAAATATGATTCAAGACGAGGAGATGCTGCTAAAAGACTTTTAAGGAGGGATTCAAATCAAAGTTTCAAGTGAAGAATTCAAAGGCTAGCTCAAACAAGTTTCAAGCAACGACGCGCGAATCATAGCCACGCTTTCCTTCTTTTCTAGATCTATTTTCTGTAAGTTGGTTATTTCTAGATCTGAATATTTTGTTTTATTTGTGACATGAAATTAAAGGAATAAAGGAATATGCCAAATCTCTCTCTCTCTCTCTCTTCGAATCTGTGTTTATACTCTTGGACTGAATTAAGAACTATTATGATTCGAGGACAAATAAGACTGTAACCGTGACTATGACTATAGAACTGTGGCCTTTGAAAGCATATGCCTTTGGACTATGACATAAGCCTTTGATTTGGGGACATATAAACATTGCCTATGACAATGACTTATGACTATGGGAATTATTTTCCTTTTGGACTATGAACATCACATATGACTATGGACATTTCCTATGACTGTGACTACAAGGACTATTTTCTTGACTAGGCCTATACCTTTGATTTGGATATAAACTATTACTTATGACATAATGAGGACAACTGTGATTTTGACACCCATGATTTATGATTAGGAAAATATTGCTTTAGTTTTGTGATTGAGAAGTTAGGTATAAACCCAATTATTTATTCTACCTGTTCCTTGGTTTTTCTTTGGTTTTAAGACAGTGGGAATTTACCTATTAAGTTTGGTCTACCCACGTTCTTGAACCTATTTTGCCCATTCTTTGGTTTTAAGACAGTGGGAATTTACCTATTTAGTTAGGTCTACCCATATTCTTGAACCTACATTGTTATCCAAACCTTTTTATGCCAATTATTCCTTCTTGTCATTTTGATTCATTCCTTTTATCTACGAATCTAGATTTATTTATAATCTAGGTTGAATCACGATTATTCGAACAGTGGGAATGCGATTTGGGGAAAAACATGGAAATGAATATGAACGTAATTGTAAACTTGGAAATTGGCATAATTTGGAATATGTATTATGACATGCATATTAAAATGAAAACGGGGAAATTTGACATGGATTAGGGAATATGTGATTTTGACATAATAAATTTAGCGTTAGTAAGTAAGCTAAATTTTAGGCATAAAATGTAAACTAGAAAAATAATTCTAGTTTTGCCATAAATTGTGAATTAGGATGTTAAACCAAGATTGGGTTAATTAAGGTTGATTTGGAATAAGTATATTAGCACAATTTTGAATTTATTCATAATTGTGAGCAATTGTCATGTTTGGAATAAATTATGGTTAGCGACACTAAATTTGGTATAATTTACATACCAAAAAGTATAAATATGATAAATAAGAGAGAATGGGCCATAATAATAAATGTGACAATGTACATTAAAAGAGCAGTAATGAAATAAGTAAATTAGGAGTAATTTACTTATAGAATTCGTCATAAATGTTAAATTGTTCATTTACCACAAAATATGTAACTTGGTTAAGTTTTGGCCATAAATTATAAACTAGGATATTTAATCTAGTTTCGGCAATGAAATAGGAAATGGCCTAAACTGCATGTTGGGTTAGGACTTGGGCCTAGAATATAAGTTACTAGTAGGCTTGACAAATAAATATAGGCCAAATTTGTCTAAAAAGGGGAAATGGGCTTTTGAAATAAATTGTTAACAATTTATAAATAAAAGAAAAGTATTTTGATAACATCCCTTTTTATAACACATAGACCAGAAGGTTCTAGGGTGACAGAGAGGATAGTGTCTAGGCTTGGGTTTGGAAAATACAAGTTTCCTGCCCTCCCTGGCTATCCCTAACTGATCCGAAGGACGGGATGGTTGTTTTCAAAACCGGATTTGGAAATTAATCAAAAACCCTTTGAACTTAGAAAACATGAATATGCCTAACCCGAGGTTAGACTGAGTTGCGGTGTAAACCTGCCCGGAACCGACCGGCACATCCAGTAACCGCAGCAATATCTATCTAATGTGAGAGGTTGCGGCTTTAATTTATTAATTAAAGCTAGAACAAGAAAGGGAGAGTTAAGTCCATAGAAACACTTAACCAATTTAACACAGTTAAGCAAGAATGGGTGGGTTAAGTCCATAGGACCACTTAACCGACTTAACAAAGTTAAGCTAGAATGGGAAGGTTAAGTCCATAGGAACACTTAACCAACCTAACACGGTTAAGCTAGAATGGGAAGGTTAACGAACACTTAACCAACTTAGCACAGTTAAAGCTAGAATGGGAGGGTTAAGTCCATGGGAATACTTAGCCAAATTAACATGTTGACTAGACTAGAAGGTGGGGTTAAGTAAAGTTAATACACTTAGCCAATTTAACATGTTAATTAGACTAGAGGTTGGGGTTAAGTAATACACTTAGCCAAATTAATATGTTAACTGGACTAGACCATAGGGTTAAGTAAACTTGAACGCTTAACCATCAGAATATGATAAATGAATAGGGTTAAGTAAAAAGCATGAAGGGATAACACTTAACCAGTGTAATAGGAAAAGGGAAGAGGGTTAAGATAGCTTGAATCGACTAAAGACACTTAACCAACCCAACCTGGCGAGAAAGAAAACTAAGTAGTAGACCTCAGTTGAAAAAGGGACTAAGTAGTAAAACTTAGTTAAGAAAACAAGGAATTTGGAAACTAAGTGGTAAACCTTAGTTAGTAGAACTAAGTAGTAATTCTTAGTATAACACGAAGGAGCAGACATCCATCTGGTTTTAAGAAGGCTCCAACGAATTGGGTTACGAAGCCCGAGGCTTCGAGGGGACGTGAGGGTACTCTTGGTATCCCTCTGTGAGGCTGCAGATGATCATCCTGGGCTCACAGAGGTTAAGGTCTGCGTTAGAAGAACCGAGGGTATGCCTTGGTTGCAATATATATATGGCAACCTAAAGACTAGGATGGACCGGCGTGATTCGGCGAGAAAACGGTAGCCCTGTGGTAGCAACTCGTCGTCTACCATCCATCTTGAGTCAGTCGTGATACGTGAAGCGGAAAGGCGGAGAACTCCAAAAGACCATAATTGCTATCTAGTTATGGGTGAGGATGGCCATAGGATAGTGGGGCACCGGGGGCCGGCGTATAGTTCTCATTTTACAAAGGGTGCCTTTCATTAGTTGAGGGAGGGGTCAAGTGGGACCATAGCCACTAGAATAAAAATAGACCTTAGCATCTGCATTGGCAGATATCTGAAAGCTCCCGACCGAGTTCTGTATTCCTTGATTTGCCCTGTCACAGGACTCGGACCGCACATTACAGGACATGTGCATCTAGACAAGCGATAACGATTCGCGATACATGCGTGGGGAAGTATAGGAACATATACCACTCTAGGTAGTGTGTCTTAGACTTGGGGGCATCGTTCGACAGGTAGCGTAATCCCTAGTTGGACTAGGTGGCATAAATCCGAGAAGCGTTCAGCAGATAGCGTAAACTCTAGTTAAATCTAGAAAGCACCTGATAGAAAACCCTAGATTTGATCTAGGTAATAAATAATGAATGTATGCCGGAAGGCAATGGAAAATACAGGGATTGGGATCACGTTATCGTTACTAGTTGGGACACTAGGTAGGTGGTGCAGAGATATAGAAATCAGTGTAACAAGGAAATAGCGAAGCGGCGAAAGTATTAGAGCGTATCCAGTTTATCTTATCTTAGCATATCTTGTGATTACCTTGTCCAATCTTGTTGACCCTATCGTCATGGTGTAATCTTGTATTCAGTTAATTCATGTCGTTTTGTTTTCCATGTTCACATGCTAGAAGTTACTGAACTTACTCAGGCTTTATGTCTGACTCTGTTTTTCTTTCGTCTTCTTTTCTTCCGTTCCCCCCCCCCCCCCCCCAGGTAGTAGAGGAGGGAGTAGTATAGCTCAGGTTAAGTTGGACTGTCACTCTTTCCCAGCTTGAAGATTTATCGAAGTCTGCTTGGATTCTCTTATCAGATGCTATGGCTGGCTCATGCAAAAATTGGGGAATATAAATGTTGTTTTATGCTTCTTTATTTTGTAAGACAGATGATACTCTGATATTGTAAAGAAATCATTGTACAAATTATTTTATCAATAAAGCAAAGTTTTATCTTCCGCTATTTAATTTCTGTCTGTCTTGTAATTTATCTGCATCTTTTACCCTAAATGCTCCACAGAACTTAGTGCATTCCCTTTGTGAGTGACACTAACGGATGTGGGGTGTTACACAAAGGTAGGTGTACTGATTTTTTTTAATATCAAAAATATTTGTTTGATAAGTAATGTACCAAATTTTAAATGTATAGGCAGATTCAGAAAGAAACTATGCAAATAGGAATAAAAATCCAGTAACGCGTCCAAAAGGATCTAAGTCATTTCAGTAGTATTGGCAGGAGTTGGTATATTTTATAAATGGGACTTATGAAAAATTAATATGATATTTAATTTTGAATGTGTAATAATTGTGTGTAATAATAAAATTCAGGAGGCTGAGGGGATGAGTCCAGTCTCATATATGGACGTGTTCACTCATACGCGTGCCATCGAGCATGTCGATGCAGATGGGAACATCAAATATACATGGCATGAGGACAAATTTAGGAAGAGCCATGTAACATTTCATTTTATGTAGAAATATTTGTAGTGATTGTTAAATTACAATAAAATAAGATATCATGATATTAATTTTATCTACATTCTTATTTGATCTTGCAGGAGAAGTTTATGGAGTAGCACTAAAAGCATCTAGCTGAGACTGGACAAGAGCAGCTCATGACTGACGAGGAAGACATTATATTCTAGTTAGTGATGGATTCAGCTATGCAGACAACGTTATGGCTTTTGTAACTTCCCATATTTTCTATGAACGTATAAGTAACAAATCAGAGAATAATTAATTTTTAAAATAAGAATCAAGGGAGACGGGTTGCGCCATTGCGTTCGTCTCGAAATTCTGCTAGATAACGAGTCCGAGTTTTTGAAAAAACGGAGTCCTTATGACCAAGTTATGACCCTCCGAAGTTTCAGGAATTTAAATAAAATAAAATAGCTCGAAAATAAAAGCCAGAAATTCGAAATTCAAACCCAGAGAAGGCTGGCGGGAAAATTCCCGCATATGTACCCAGGTCGGCTGGGGAGTCGATCCCCCCCAACTAGGTCGACTGGGGTGTCGACCGGGGTGTCGACTGGTGTGTCGACCTCCCCCATGACCAAGTCGACTGGGGAGTTGACCTGGGGGTCGACCTGCTCTCGAAACCCAGTTTTTGAACCTGGTTCATTCTGATGTATCCGGTCTCGTTTCTGTCTAGATTCGTCCGCCTAATCCTATATAAACAGCCCCCTAGCCTCATTTTCTCTACATAATTTCATTCTGTCTATATTCCGCCTCTGTTCTAATTAAAAATAAAAATGGCGTCGCTACCCTGCTGGAATCAAAACTTGGACTGATGCATCTTCTTCCAACCTGAATAGAATTAAAAGCTAAATCAAATCTCAAATCAAAGTTTAGAGCTTCAACAACAATTAAAGAAGTGCAATTCAGCCTTTCTGCATCAACACTGCTTTATTTCCTTTCTTAAACCACGAAAGGCAAGTACAGTTATTTTCCGCTATAAACTGTAATTATAATTGTGACATGATTATAAATCTGAATCTGAGGTTATGTATATTCTTATCTGTTAGATCTGTTTTTCTATGATTATTCTATACCTCTTTCTTCTTTCTATTCTATAGCTAGGCTACCACGAGCCTGCGCCTCATCTCATAAGAGATTAACGCACGAACGCTAAATTTTGGACAAATAATAATGCATAACTGAACATGAAACTGTTGCCTATGAGACTATTGCCTATGACTATGATTCATGACTATGAGACTATTGCCTATGACATTGAATAAGAAACTAGGGTGATTAGTCGCCCATGACTATTATGGTTAGTTGCCTATAACTATGGTAGTTAGTTTCTTATGCCTATTCCCTTAATGATGTTAGGTCTCATTTTTAGTATGTAACTTTGCTAGTTTATTCCCATTCACTGTTATGTACATCGAGCCTATAGGGCTATTTCATGAGTATTTAGAGAACTTTTGGAAACATGTTATACGGGGATTGGGCGTAGATTAATTAAGTAAATCTGGCATAGAAAATATGTTGGCATAATCTGAGTTGGCTATAATAGAGAATGATTTACATGTGTATTAGTCTTGGACATAAATGGTGAACTAGAATATTAAATCTAGTTTTGACATGAACTATAAATGGGAATATTAAGGCTAAAATTTAGGGCATATATTGTATTATGAATTATGACCTTGATTTAGGCATGTTGTTTAGGCTAAATTTATGCAAGATATGTAAATAGAGTTTAAGATATATATAATCTGTTAAATCTGTTAAATTGCCTTGTCTGTTAATGCTAAAACTGTTGAATTGCCTAAACTGCTAAATCTGTTATCTGCTAAATCTGTTGAATAGCTTAAACTGCTAGATCTGCTACCTGTTGAATTGTATGATCTGTTGAAACTAGATAATGGTAATCTGAGTATGGAAATCCATAGGCTCGACCTAAGATTTGGTAGAATATGGAAATTTGATTAATCTGTTATATCCTATGAAGAAGTTTTATCTATTAAATAAACAGAATTAGTCTGATATCTGAAAAATCTGTATTGGAATGAATTGGCTATGACACGAGGTTAGACTCTGTTTGCGTTAGAAGCCTGCCCGGAACCAACCGGCTTAACCAGCGACCGCAAACTGTCAATCTAATGTGAGAGGTCGTAGGCATAACTAAAATATGCTTAGACACGAGGTTAGGTCTGGCTTGTGGAAGAAGTCTGCCCGGAACCGCCCGACATATCCAGCGGCCATAAGCTAACGACCTAATGTGAGAGGTCTGTGCATTAATATTTAATTAATGCAAATATGGGATAAATACGATATCTAAAACCTGCTGGGTGGATAGGGTTAAACCAATTGGACTAATGAATTTAACAAACCCATTTCGTGAATCTGTAGGACCAATTACAAAGTTAGACAAATCTGTAAATCTGTTAAATCCATATATATGATCCGTTAGTCTGAAAACTTGTCTGATCTGTGAACTAGTTGATCTGAACTCTGTATGTCTGAACTTGTAAACTAGTTAATCTGAAATCTATTAGTCTGGTGACACAAGGTTAGGAGGGAAATTACTTGTGTCATCTGTTGTTTGGGACCTATATTAGTCAGTAACCCTTTCTGGTATCAAAACTTTGACCCAACAGTAGGTAGGGTCTGGGCACGCTTACTGAACTAATTATAAGCGGTTCATTCTTATAATGGTGAGGGGTGTTAAAGGTGCATTCCAACCGGGTCATGTGCGTGCATGGATCCCGGTCTGCCTCTGAGGATGTAAGACGCCGTGACATCTGTAAATAGGTTTGTGCCAATTGGCTGTCACTTTAGGGAGTGATACACCCTATTGTGGGGCCGACACAAGGTATTTATGTATTAGGGAGCCGATCACTTAGGGTAGGGTTTTAGGGTACACTTAGTTCTATCTGTTTCTGTTGGTACCGTTTGTTTCTGTTGGGTGGCAACACCTGTCTGTTTCTGCGTGGTACCGTCTGTTCGGGTGGTAAAGGCCCATTTACTAGTGTACACCTAATTTTACATTCTGTTTCCGTAGGGATTAATCTGTTTCCATTTCTGTACCTTCTGTTCGGGTTGTAAATGCTCATTATTAGCATTGTGTTTCTGTCTGTTTCTTTTCGGGTGGTAAAGGCCCATTATTAGCATTCTGTTTCTGTCTTTTTCTGTTCGGGTGGTAAAGGCCCATTATTAGCATTCTGTTTCTGTCTGTTTCTGTTGGGGTGGTAAAGGCCCATTACTAGCATTCTCTTCTGTGGAAATTATTTTGTTCCCGTTTCTGCTTCAGTTTAGGCATTAGGGTAACACCTAATCCTGTTGTACTAGTATTAGTGCAGAGAAATGAAAAGTAATATTATTCTGTTTCTTCTGTTTAACCTAAGTACATCTGCTGCTCCTGTTACTGTTATCTCTTATCCAGCTTATTTTCATTTCACGGTTATTATTATCTGTTCATATGCTGAAAGTCACTGGACTTGCCAGACTTTATGTCTGACCTTGCTTGTTTTCACCCTTTTTCTTCCGTTCCCCCCATGTTATCCAAGGAGGGAACACTTTTGCTTGGTCCAGATTTCTTCTGCTTGAAGTACTTATAGTGCTTAAAGTATGGCTTGAGTCCTTATGGAAGCTTCAGTAGGGATTATGATTTTAAAGTTTTGTACTCTGATGATTTTCTGAACAAGACTGATATTTATGTACTTGAGTTTTTTTGGAAAGATATAACCAAACTGATTTCTGTTTTCCGCTGTAATAAAGTTATAATTTCTCAAGTATTGTTTATCTGTCTTGTAAATTTCTGTTCTGTCTACTAAAACGCTCCACCAAAGTTAAGGCATTCCCTTTGTGAGTATCCTTAACGGAGGTGGGGTGTTACACTTGGTATCACAGTTGAAGGTTACCAGATTAGATAAAAAGTTTTTGAAAACTATTTTCAAAAAGGTTTTAAAAGGAAGTATTTTCAAAAATAAAGTTTATTTTGAAAAACATAATCCCCAGAAAAGCCGTATATCTATCTTTTCCATTCTCCGTTTTAAATCTTTTCCTTTCATTCCAACATGTATGGGAATCTTAACTTTCTAGAGGGCGTGCCAATACCTGGCTGGTTCAGGAGGTACTTAGAGGCTAGGGCTAACGATGCAGGCCCAACAGATATTCCTCCTCCAGCTGCAGCGATTCCTCCTCCTCCACCCTATCCTCGTGCAATTGCTTTTTCAAAGATCTGTAAAGATTTTAGGGCCATGGGTGGAAAGGATTTCAAGGGAACTGAATCATTCGTAGAAGCAAGGAACTGGCTCAAAGAAACTAAGGATCTGTTCGTTATCTTCGAGGTGGACGATAGGCAGAAGGTACAATTGGCGGTGTGGTTGCTCAAGGACGAAGCTTCCTATTGGTGGGAAGTCACTAACGTCGAGAGACCGGTTGAAACATGGATGGATTTCAGAACAAGGTTTGAGATGAAATTCCTCTCGCAAGCTGAACGAAGTCTGCAACCGGAAAAGTTCTTATCTCTTAAGAAAGAAAGTATGACGGTCAAGGAGTACGTCAACCAATTCAACCAACTGGCTAGGTTCGGACTAGATTTAGTCAACACCCAGCATAAAAAGGCTCTCCGCTTTGTTAAAGGATTGAACGAGCCACTGCACAGCCTAGCCATGACCCATGTACCCACGGGAGCGACTTACGAGAGATTGGTGGACATGGCACTACTACACGAGGAAGAAAAGGGCAAGAAGGAGGCAAACAAGGAAGAACCACAAAACAAGAAAGCATGGCCCAAAAAGGAAACACAAAAGAAGGACGAAAAGACTGAAGATAAGAAGGAGAAAAAGTGCTTTACTTGTGGAAGCTCGACTCATCTGAACAAGGATTGCAGAAAAAGAAAGGGCACTTGCTTCAACTGTGGTGAGATGGGACACTTAACTAGGGACTGTCCGAAGAAACGAGAGCAAGGGCAGAGGGCAGGACCAACTTCTAGAAGGCAGGTGAACTCTCTCGAGGCTAGTGGATAGGATAGAAATAGGAAAACTTTCTGTAGGAGGTTTGATTTCTTTATCTGATTTTTGAGTTGAAACTCTTTTCTGATTCTGGCATTTCGATTCTGTAATTGGTACTCTGCACTTGAATACTAGTATTGTTTCTGACTCCGCTGTAGACTTAGACCCATAAGGGTTATGACTCATCCAATTGTGATAAGTTGGGTATCTGTGTTGGGCGTTAAGTTGACTATGACACATACATTCTGGGTTTTTATCATGCTTAGTTTCCTAAGAATCATTTAGTAATCTGCTCTTTACCGGTAATCTGTAAATATCTGAATATTTCTGATAAGGTTGAGATTTCCAGTTTTGACATTGTCTAAAGAGGGTAATCCTCTGGGTGTCAATCTGATGTTGATTTTGGTCTTCGGGGTTGATACTTAGGGGAATTTGTCTCTCAACCAAGGTCTAATGGAAACCAAGTTTTTTTTTATCTACACTCGCTCCCATCACTCGACTATATCCTATCAATCGAGTCTTCGACCTATAGATAGGAATCCTATGGATGTAAACATGTATTTGAGACATGTTATGTTTGATGGTTGCAAGTGGATGCAAGTGGTTGCTAGTGGTTGCTCGTGGATGCATATACACACACTAGGCACTAGATCGGCTCGAAAACACTCTCATACTGCATATGGATGTGTGAGCATTTTCAATTTCTGTGGATGCAAAATGATTGACTCATCGCATGGATGTTGCATATGAATGAATGGTTGTCACTCGTATAAGAATAATATGTATCAAATAGGAAAATTGCATACATGTTGGACTCATGACACTTACATAGTTCGCATTAAGGAAGTCAACCGAATCAGTGGACTGCCTGATCTTTGCATTAGATAAGGAACATATACACACACTTTTGCATATGTCCATACAACTTTAGAAGTTTTCTAAGGAAAATGGATGCTTGTGGATGATGGTTGAGTAGATGGATGACTGGATGGTAGGACACATTCTTCTTAACTTGAAGATTTTGGGGACGAAATCCTTTAAGGAGGGGAGAATGTAACACCCCGTATTTTCTATGAACGTATAAGTAACAAATCAGAGGATAATTAATTTTTAAAATAAGAATCAAGGGAAACGGGTTGCGCCATTGCGTTCGTCTCGAAATTCTGCTTGAAAACGAGTCCGAGTTTTTGAAAAAACGGAGTCCGTATGACCAAGATATGACCCTCCGAAGTTTCAGGAATTTAAATAAAATAAAACAGCTCGAAAATAAAGCCAAAAATTCGAAATTCAAACGCAGAGAAGGCTGGCGGGAAAATTCCTGCCCATGTACCCAGGTCGACTGGGGAGTCGATCCCCCCCAACCAGGTCGACTGGGGTGTCGACCTCCCCATGACCAGGTCGACTGGGGAGTCGACCTGCTCCCGAAACCCAGTTTTTGAACCTGGTTCATTCTGATGTATCCGGTCTCATTTCTGTCTAGATTCGTCCGCCTAATCCTATATAAACAGCCCCCTAGCCTCATTTTCTCTACACAATTTCATTCTGTCTATATTCTGCCTCTGTTCTAATTAAAATTAAAAATGGCATCGCTACCCTACTGGAATCAAAATTTGGACTGATGCGTCTTCTTCCAACCTGAATATAATTAAAAGCTAAATCAAATCTCAAATCAAAGTTTAGAGCTTCAACAACAATTAAAGAAGAGTAATTCAGCCTTTCTGCATCAACACTAGTTTATTTCCTTTGTTAAACCATGAAAGGCAAGTACAGTTATTTTCCGCTATAAACTGTTATTATAATTGTGACATGATTATAAATCTGAATCTGAGGTTATGTATATTCTTATCTATCAGATCTGTTTTTCTGTGACTATTATGTACTCTTTCTTCTTTCTGTTCTATAGCCAGGCTACCAAGACCCTGCGCCTCATCTCATAAGAGATTAACACACGAATGCTAAATTTTGGACAAATAATAATGCATAATTGGACATGAAACTGTTGCCTATGAGACTATTGCCTATGACTATGATCCATGACTATGAGACTATTGCCTATGACATTGAATAAGAAACTAGGGTGATTACTCGCCCATGACTATTGTGGTTAGTTGCCTATAACTATGGTAGTTAGTTTCTTATGCCTATTCCCTTAATGCTGTTAGGTCTCATATTTAGTATGTAACTTTGCTAGTTTATTCCCATTCACTGTTATGTACATCGAGCCTATAGGGCTATTTCATGAGTATTTAGAGAACTTGTGGAAACATGTTATACAGGGATTGGGCGTAGCTTAATTAAGTAAATCTAGCATAGCAAATATGTTGGCATAATCTGAGTTGGCTATAATAGAGAATGATTTACATGTGTATTAGTCTTGGACATAAATGGTGAACTAGTGTAACACCCCGAATTTCGGTTAATGCTAAAATTCACAAATTAAAGAATAACTAATCCCAATTGTGGGAAATAGGGGAAACGGGTTGCACCATTGCGTTCGTCTCGGAAAAATACGCGAAATAGAGTCTGAGTTTTCGAAAATCGGAGTCCGTATGAAGAAGATATGGACGAACGAAGTTAGGCAGAAAAACCGAAAAACTAGCCAGAATGCACTGGCGCACTTGTGAAGTGCGCCAACACAAAAATACACTAGCGCACTTGTGAAGTGCGCCAACACATTTTTACACTGGCGCACTTGGGAAGTGCGCCCGTGTCGAGCCAGAAACCTGCACAGCTTTCTGGCTGGCCTGGTGCACCAGTTTGGGGTTTGGGCTTGGTCTTAGGGCTGGTTTCTGGAAGGTTCCGAAATCTAAGGGTCCTAATCTAATTTAGGGTTAATCTAATGGTCTAAAACACTTGCCTAATCCTATAAACAAGACCCTAAGCTAGCCCTAAATGGTCATAATCCTATCTCCTAACTAAACTATGCCAAAATTTTCTATGATCATGGCCTCCACTCAAAACCCTAGCCTCCATCCTATTTCTAAACTATTTCTATGAAGGCTTTCATGTGCATACAAGCATCTTTGAGTTGTATGAGTGATCATTGGCTTGCATTCATCATCAAGTTGCAAGCTTTATGTTCAAGGCTAGAGTTTTTGGGTGATTTGTGGCAAGGGTTTGCTTATTGGAGTTTAGTGGTGAGTTTCTATAGACTTAACAATCAATTGTTAAATTGATTATGATAGGATATGATAAGATATGGCTATGTTTGTGGAATCAATGTGTTTATGCAAGTTTAGTATAGTGTATGTTGTGTGCTATATGCAAGTTTAATGCTATGTTTTATGATGCAAAACACTATGTTGAACATTGATTCATATGTAACATGTTATGCAAGCTATATGGGAGATTATATGCAAGTCTATATGTAACATGTTATGCAAGTTATGTATTTGGTTTTATGCATGCTAAGTATTTGGTTTTATGCATGCCAAGTATTTGGTTTTATGCATGCTATGTATGTGGTTTTATGCATGCTAAGTATTTGGTTTTATGCATGCTAAGTGTTTGGTTTTATGCAAGTTTGTCTCTTTTTATGATATGCATAATATATGCAAGTTTGTCTCTAAGTATGGCATGTTATGCAAGTTATGATACATATTCATATGCAAGTTATGATGCAAGTTCATATGCAAGTTATGATGCAAGTTCATATGCAAGTTATGATGCAAGTTCATATGCAAGTTATGATGCAAGTTCATATGCAAGTTATGATACATGTTCATATGCAAGTTATGATGCAAGTTCATATGCAAGTTATGATGCAAGTTCATATGAAAGTTTATGTGCAAGTTCATATGCAAGTTGTCTCTTTTATGATATGCATAATACAAGTTTGGGTTAAATACTAGTTGGGTTTAATGTATGTTCATATATGCAAGTTGACACTTTTTGAACCCATGATAAAGTTACATGCTATGTTGGCTAAACCCATGACCTTTGTGATGAATCTTCCCTTTATTATGTCGTGTTATGAGAACGAACTACGTGGGGAACGATGAGGTTAATATGCATGTTAATAAAATGATGTGAAATGGGTATGATTAATCATACCACAAATTAAATGGACATAATTGGGAATTTACCTATTAAGTTAGGTCTACCCATATTATGGAGTTGGGAATTTACCTATTAAGTTAGGTCTACCCATACTATGGAATTGGGAATTTACCTGTTGAGTTAGGTCTACCCATATTCTTAAAAATGTGTAATTAATTAGGCATAATTAATTCAAATTATGGGGGTGATTAATTAGGTGTAATTAATCAACTAAGACACGAGGTTGGACCCTTTTGTAGCGGAAGTCTGCCCGGAACCGACCGGCCATCCAGCAGCTACAAATGATTGGCCCAATGTGAGAGGTCTTAGTCATAAATTAAATACGTGATTAAAGTAAAGACACGAGGTTAGACCTTTTTATGACAGAAGTCTGCCCGGAACCAACCGGCATATCCAGCAGTCATAAAAGATGGTCTAATGTGAGAGGTCTTTATGAGGTCATAATCTTAATTAATTAAGAAACACTTAACCATATTAGCATGTAGAGGGACATGAGGGGTTAAGTGGGTGCCTTGGGTGGCATGTGGAAATCTAGTGGGTTGCCTTGGGTGGCAATAGAAAATACGATTAGAATACTTAACCAAAGAGGAACATGTAATTAAACATGGGTAAAGGGTTAAGTAAGTGCTTTGGGTGGCATGTGGAAATCTAGTGGGTGCCTTAAATGGCAATTGATATGTGATTAGATGACTTAACCAAACCTTAACATGTAGGTGGGCACGATTATAAAAGGGGTTAAGTGGGATACACTAAATAAAATAGCTAGCTTAGGTGGTAGCTTGTGGGGGCCCATTTCAACCAATATCCCAAACGTATCTTAGTGGGCTCGACTCTAGTCGAGTGATGGGACACGCATATTGGGCTTGACTATAAGAGGCCAAAATGGGTTAGCGGTGGCAACGCATGACCAACGGGTTTCATATGCGTGTGTGGACCCGGGCTGGTAAATAAGACGTTGTTGCATCGTGTAGATATAAGCCGTGCACCGTTAGTTTTATCAAGTTGCCACGTTGGGGAATGGTACACCCCACGGTGGGGCCAGCATGGGTATCTACGTTAGGGAGCCGATCGAATGGGGAGTAGTGTGTACACCTAGTGGATTGTAGGGCCCCGTGGCGTCTACTTAGTCACCTAGGGGTACGCGAGAACTATTAAGTTAATTTTATAAGTCCATGGGTGGGATCAACCTTTAAGTTAGGAATGACTGGTGTGGTGCAGTGTAGGAATTACCCTTGGGTGGGTAGATCTGGGGTGGTGTAATCTAGTAATTATCCTTGGGTGGATAAATGCGTCTTTTCGGTTATCTTAGTACATCCTGTGTTTAGTTGGCTACTTAGTGTAGTTATTATCCCCAGAGGTACCGTACCTTGTTTATATCATACCCTAATTACTTTAATGATTGTATTGTTAGGGTTATAGGACTCACTCAGACTTATGTCTGACCTCGTTGTTTCTTTATCTTTTTCCCAACCCTCAGGTTTTCAGAGTGGGCCTAGCACTAGTAGGCTTTGATCAGACTGTTTTATCTATCTTTTGGAGCTTGGACCGTGGATGTAAAGCTCAGTTTATCTTTTCTATTATGGCTATTTGGTTATGTAGTGGGATTATGTACTTTCGTTTTTATCAGGATGGATATTATGTACTTGACTCTTATTTATGGTTTTGGTGTAACCAAACATGTTTTACTTTCCGCTGAAATGAAATGATGTTTTAAATTTTCAAGTATTACTTATATCTGTCTTGTTGTAATTTTTCTGTTCTATATTCACTTAAAATACTCCACCGATGTTATGGCATTCCCTTAGTGAGTGACCGTAGCGGGTGTGGGGTGTTACACGTGGTATCAGAGCTTAAGGTTACCAGAACAGATAAAATTTTTAGAAAAACTATTTTCTAAGAATATTTTTGAAAGGAGTATTTTCAAAAACATGTCTTTTAAGAGAAAAGTTTTTGAAAGAAAAGCATAATCCCCAATAGCCATATCTATATCTTTCGAATTCTCCGTTTTGAATCTCTTCCTCTCTCGTTTTGAGTTTCCCCTCCGCGTATAGATGACCTTTCTAAGATAGATAAGAACGGAAAACCACTTCAAGGGACTTAGACATTAGTCGGATTAGAAGTTGGTTCAAGAAGGAGGAGGACTGGTAGGTATCTATTGGATAGACGATGGGAGGAAGGCTCAAATAGTTGTTTGGTTAATGAAGGATGAAACCTCATTGGTGGGAGGTTACGAGTGGAGAATGGGAAGAAGAAGGCGAGTAGTTATCCTTTTGGAGGAATGGGACACCGTATTAGGATTGTCCAAAGGGGCATGGGCAAGGTATGGAATCTCCTGGAGGGTAGTTGTATTCCCTCGCGGCTAGTGTACCAGATGGAGATAGGACCGTCTAGGTTGGAATTTGGATTTCTTTATTTTCCGGTTCGAACTTTATTAGATTCTGACGCATCGAGTTCGTTTATCTCATCATTTTTAGTTGAGTCACTGCACTTAGACACCAGTTTGGTAGATGATCCCTTAGTTGTTTCAAACCCAATTGGGGCTCCATGATGTGTTTGGGTTTGACAGTTTCTATAATTAGCGTTGAGTTTAGATGTGATGCTTTTTGGGCTTCACGGGCTATGGGTTAGTTTGGGCATGGACTGGTTATCCAGTAGGGGTGCCGTTCTTGATTTTGAAGGGACAGTTGTTAGGCTTATGACCCGCTTGGGTAACACTCTCGAGATCTCTTGTAATCCCATGGAATCTGTTATGCTAAGTTATCTAGAATCGCTTGACACGTCGGTCGAGAGTTTACGATCTGTTAGAGTGGTCCGGGAATACTCGGATGTGTTTGAGGAGGTGAAGGGCTTACCTCCGGAGCGGGAGATTGACTTCCGAATATATCTGGTAGACAATGCTAAACCTGTATCTTTACCAGTGCGCCACATGGCTCCTCGCGAGAGGAGGGAACTCCATAAGCAAGTAGGGGAGTTGCTTGAGAAGGGGTCCATAAGACAAAGTATATCGGAGTGGGGTGATCCGGTAGTTTTTGCTACGAAGGCGGATGGGTCCCTCAGACTTTGTGTAGGCTAAAGAGAACTAAATAAACTCACAAAGAAGAATAGACACCCATTGCCGAGGATTGATGATCTCTTTGATCAGTTGGTTGGCGCCTCGGTATTTTCGCAAGTTGGACTCAGCCACGGGGTTTCGTCAGTTGAGAGTGGCTGAGGATAGTATAGAGAAGATTGCCTTTAGGACTCCGGATGGTTTTATGAGTGGCTGGTGATGCCATTTGGTTAGACGAACGCCTCCGCATACTTTGTTGATTTGATGAGAAGGGTGTTCAGGGAGTACCTAAATAAGTTCGTGATGATCTTGGTGGATGACATCTTGGTCTTTTCTAGGAGCGAAATAAGTTTTCGTATGTGCTCAATAGGTTGAGCAAAGCCCGTTATGGGATAAACGGTGGTTTTGGAGCGAGACTGGCAAGGACATCCAGAGTTGGACAAGGGCTTAATTATTTAGCCGTTTTTACTAGTATCATCTCACGTAGGTCGTCTGAATTCGAAGGAGGTATCCCTTGGGTGTTTGTCTGATATTGGTTTAGGCCTTTGGGGCTTGCATTTGGGGGATGTCGAGTTCGACTAGGGTGGTCTGCGTGAGAGATGGATAGTTGTGACGATTTTGCATGGGAGAATATCCTGATTTTCTCTAGAAGTGGAGAAAAGCATGCCCTACATCTTAGGGAAGTGTTGGAGACTCTTTGAGCGCATTGTCTTAAGACAACAAAGGTGGATGGAATTCTTAGCATCCTATGAGTTTGAGATAGCGTATACCCCTGGCAAGGGTAACGTGGTGGCAGACGCCTTAAGCAAAAAAAAAGGCTGTCTTTGAGTCCATTGTTCATGGAATGGCGAAGCTTGGAGTTTAATTCTATGTTTGACTTTAGACCTTCCGTTGACTTTGTACCCAGTTTGCTAGCCTCCTTGGAGGTTAGGCCTACTCTTTTGGGGCGGATTGGCGAGGCTCAGCGAGACGACCCACAGTTGATTGAGTTGGTAGAGAAGCTTATAAGGGGGGAGTCGTCCAGTTATTTGGGTAGATACACCATAGATGATAGGGGATGGTTGCATAGAGACGGTAGACTTTGTGTACCGCAAGATGAGGGTTTGAAGAAGGCTATTTTGGATGATGCACATCGTTCAAGAATGACTATTCATCCCGGTGGAGACAAAATGTACCAAGACATGAAGAGAGTTTTCTTCTGGGCCGGTATGAAGAAAGATGTGGCCGAGTATGTGGCTAGATGCTTAGTGTGCCAACAAGTTAAAGCGGAGCAAAGGAAATCCGGTGGGTTGCTACACCCATTGGAAGTTCCGCAATGGAAGTGGGATAGTGTCTCGATGGATTTCATCGATGGGTTACCGAGATCGAGGAAGGGCAATACGGGAATTTGGGTTGTGGTAGACAGACTTACCAAGAGTGCCCATTTTATACCCGTGAAGAGTAAGAGGACCGCTCCATGGCTTGCTTCAGTCTATGTTAGAGAGATTGTTAGATTGCATGGTGTACCATCCAGCATTGTGAGTGATCGAGATCCTATCTTCACTAGTGAGTTTTGGAGAAGTTTGCAAGAGGCGGTAGGGACTCAGTTGTGTTTGAGCACCACATATCATCCTCAGACGGACGGTCAGACCGAGAGGGTGAACCGTATCTTAGAAGATCTCTTGAGGCTTTGTATCTTGGATTTTGGAGGTACATGGGAAGAACATCTTCCTTTGGTGGAGTTCGCATACAATAACAGCTTTCAGTCTAGTATTAGCATGGCACCTTTCGAAGCTCTCTATGGAAGGCCTTGTTGATCTCCTACATGTTGGTGGGAATCTACGGATAAGATCTTGCTTGGGCCAGATATGGTTAGAGAGACTTCAGAGAAGATTGATTTGATTCGAAGAAGGATGAAGGCAGCGCAAGATAGACAGAAATCTTATGCGGATCGGAGAAGGACGGATCTTGAGTTTGAGGTTGGGGGCATGGTTTTTGTCAAAGTATCTCCGTTGAGAAATGTTGTTCGCTTTGGGTCCGTTGGGAAGTTAGCACCGAGGTTTGTTGGGCCGTTTCCTATTAAGGAAAGGATTGGACGGATGGCATATAGGGTGGAGTTGCCCAACAGACTTAGTGGTGTTCATGATGTATTCCATGTATCACATTTGAGGAAGTGCTTACATGAGACCGCAGAGGTGGTAGAGCCGAGCTTGCTTAGAGATGTAGAGGTAGAGCGTGATGCGACGATTCGACGAGCTCCTACTCGCATCCTTGGGTCAGAAACTAGGAAGTTGAGGAACAGAGAAGTTCAGCTAGTTAAAGTGCAATGGGGAGATGACGAAAGCAATGCTACTTGGGAGACGGAAGCGAAGATGCGTTCTTTGTACCCATTTCTTTTTGAGAGTATGCCTTTTAACTTCTCCTTTATCGCTTGTCTAGTACTTATCTTATTTTTAGTATATCCTCTCACTAGTACCTATGACCTTTAGATAGGGTAAATCTATGGTTGAAACATGTGTTTGAGACATGTTATGTTTGATGGATGCGTGTGGATGCAAGTGGTTGCTAGTGGTTGCTCGTGGATGCATATACACACACTCTAGACACTAGATCGGCTCAATCACTTCATATGGCATATTGCATAAAATTGTGTGTAGGAAGCTATATTTATGGATGTATAATGATTGTGTTATCATATGGATGATGCATTTTGGTGAATGATTGTGCACTCATGTAGATATTGTATGTGCCGATAGGGTTCTCTCGCATACATAATGGATGCATGGCACTATCATGGTTTGCATATGTTCATACATTAGATAGGGAACATATACACACACTTTTTGCATATGCTCATACATCATTAGAAACTGTTTTAAGGACAATGGATGCCCGTGTTTGATGGATTGAGTAGATGGTTGTTTGGATGGTAGGATATGCATTCTCCTTAGCTTAGAGATTTCGGGGACGAAATCCTTTAAGGAGGGGAGAATGTAACACCCCGAATTTCGGTTAATGCTAAAATTCACAAATTAAAGAATAACTAATCCCAGATGTGGGAATTAGGGGAAACGGGTTGCACCATTGCGTTCGTCTCGGAAAAATACGCGAAATAGAGTCTGAGTTTTCAAAAATCGGAGTTCGTATGAAGAAGATATGGACGAACGAAGTTAGGCAGAAAAACCGAAAAACTAGCCAGAATGCACTGGCGCACTTGTGAAGTGCGCCAACACAAAATTGCACTGGCACACTTGTGAAGTGCGCCAACACATTTTTACACTGGCGCACTTGGGAAGTGCGCCCGTGTCGAGCCAGAAACCTGCACAGCTTTCTGGCTGGCCTGGTGCACCAGTTTGGGGTTTGGGCTTGGTCTTAGGGCTGGTTTCTAGAAGGTTCCGAAATCTAAGGGTCCTAATCTAATTTAGGGTTAATCTAATGGCCTAAAACACTTGCCTAATCCTATAAATAAGACCCTAAGCTAGCCCTAAATGGTCATAATCCTATCTCCTAACTAAACTATGCCAAAATTTTCTATGATCATGGCCTCCACTCAAAACCCTAGCCTCCATCCTATTTCTAAACTATTTCTATGAAGGCTTTCATGTGCATACAAGCATCTTTGAGTTGTATGAGTGATCATTGGCTTGCATTCATCATCAAGTTGCAAGCTTTATGTTCAAGGCTAGAGTTTTTGGGTGATTTGTGGCAAGGGTTTGCTTATTGGAGTTTAGTGGTGAGTTTCTATAGACTTAACAATCAATTGTTAAATTGATTATGATAGGATATGATAAGATATGGCTATGTTTGTGGAATCAATGTGTTTATGCAAGTTTAGTATAGTGTATGTTGTGCGCTATATGCAAGTTTAATGCTATGTTTTATGATGCAAAACACTATGTTGAACATTGATTCATATATAACATGTTATGCAAGCTATATGGGAGATTATATGCAAGTCTATATGTAACATGTTATGCAAGTTATGTATTTGGTTTTATGCATGCTAAGTATTTGGTTTTATGCATGCTATGTATGTGGTTTTATGCATGCTAAGTATTTGGTTTTATGCATGCTAAGTGTTTGGTTTTATGCAAGTTTGTCTCTTTTTATGATATGCATAAAATATGCAAGTTTGTCTCTAAGTATGGCATGTTATGCAAGTTATGATACATATTCATATGCAAGTTATGATGCAAGTTCATATGCAAGTTATGATGCAAGTTCATATGCAAGTTATGATGCAAGTTCATATGCAAGTTATGATGCAAGTTCATATGCAAGTTTATGTGCAAGTTCATATGCAAGTTGTCTCTTTTATGATATGCATAATGCAAGTTTGGGTTAAATACTAGTTGGGTTTAATGTATGTTCATATATGCAAGTTGACACCTTTTGAACCCATGATAAAGTTACATGCTATGTTGGCTAAACCCATGACATTTGTGATGAATCTTCCCTTTATTATGTCGTGTTATGAGAACGAACTACGTGGGGAACGATGGGGTTAATATGCATGTTAATAAAATGATGTGAAATGGGTATGATTAATCATACCACAAATTAAATGGACATAATTGGGAATTTACCTATTAAGTTAGGTCTACCCATATTATGGAGTTGGGAATTTACCTATTAAGTTAGGTCTACCCATACTATGGAATTGGGAATTTACCTGTTGAGTTAGGTCTACCCATATTCTTAAAAATGTGTAATTAATTAGGCATAATTAATTCAAATTATGGGGGTGATTAATTAGGTGTAATTAATCAACTAAGACACGAGGTTGGACCCTTTTGTAGCGGAAGTCTGCCCGGAACCGACCGGCCATCCAGCAGCTACAAATGATTGGCCCAATGTGAGAGGTCATAGTCATAAATTAAATACGTGATTAAAGTAAAGACACGAGGTTAGACCTTTTTATGACAGAAGTCTGCCCGGAACCAACCGGCATATCCAGCAGTCATAAAAGATGGTCTAATGTGAGCGGTCTTTATGAGGTCATGATCTTAATTAATTAAGAAACACTTAACCATATTAGCATGTAGAGGGACATGAGGGGTTAAGTGGGTGCCTTGGGTGGCATGTGGAAATCTAGTGGGTTGCCTTGGGTGGCAATAGAAAATACGATTAGAATACTTAACCAAAGAGGAACATGTAATTAAACATGGGTAAAGGGTTAAGTAAGTGCTTTGGGTGGCATGTGGAAATCTAGTGGGTGCCTTAAGTGGCAATTGATATGTGATTAGATGACTTAACCAAACCTTAACATGTAGGTGGGCATGATTATAAAAGGGGTTAAGTGGGATACACTAAATAAAATAACAAGCTTAGGTGGTAGCTTGTGGGGGCCCATTTCAACCAATATCCCAAACGTATCTTAGTGGGCTCGACTCTAGTCGAGTGACGGGACACGCATATTGGGCTTGACTATAAGAGGCCAAAATGGGTTAGCGGTGGCAACGCATGACCAACGGGTTTCATATGCGTGTGTGGACCCGGGCTGGTAAATAAGACGTTGTTGCATCGTGTAGATATAAGCCGTGCACCGTTAGTTTTATCAGGTTGCCACATTGGGGAATGGTACACCCCACGGTGGGGCCAGCACGGGTATCTACGTTAGGGAGCCGATCGAATGGGGAGTAGTGTGTACACTTAGTGGATTGTAGGGCCCCGTGGCGTCTACTTAGTCACTTAGGGGTACGCAAGAACTATTAAGTTAATTTTATAAGTCCATGGGTGGGATCAACCTTTAAGTTAGGAATGACTGGTGTGGTGCAGTGTAGGAATTACCCTTGGGTGGGTAGATCTGGGGTGGTGTAATCCAGTAATTATCCTTGGGTGGATAAATGCGTCTTTTCGGTTATCTTAGTACATCCTGTGTTTAGTTGGCTACTTAGTGTAGTCATTATCACCAGAGGTACCGTACCTTGTTTATATCATACCCTAATTACTTTAATGATTGTATTGTTAGGATTATAGGACTCACTCAGACTTATGTCTGACCCCATTGTTTCTTTATCTTTTTCCCAACCCTCAGGTTTTCAGAGTGGGCCTAGCACTAGTGGGATTTGATCAGACTGCTTTATCTATCTTTTGGAGCTTGGACCGTGGATGTAAAGCTCAGTTTATCTTTTCTATTATGGCTATTTGGTTATGTAGTGGGATTATGTACTTTCTTTTTTATCAGGATGGATATTATGTACTTGACTCTTATTTATGGTTTTGGTGTAACCAAACATGTTTTACTTTCCGCTGAAATGAAATGATGTTTTAAATTTTCAAGTATTACTTATATCTGTCTTGTTGTAATTTTTCTGTTCTATATTCACTTAAAATACTCCACCGATGTTATGGCATTCCCTTAGTGAGTGACCGTAGCGGGTGTGGGGTGTTATAACTAGAATATTAAATCTAGTTTTGACATGAGCTGTAAATGGGAATATTAAGGCTAGAATTTGGGGCATATATTGTATTATGAATTATGACCTTGATTTAGGCATGTAAGTTTAGGCTAAATTTATGCAAGATATGTAAATAGAGTTTTTGATATATATAATCTGTTATCTGCTAAAACTGTTGAATGGCCTAAACTGCTAAATCTGTTATCTGCTAAATCTGTTGAATCGCTTAAACTGCTAGATCTGCTACCTGTTGAATTGTATGATCTGTTGAAACTAGATAATTGTAATCTGAGTATGGGAATCCGTAGGCTCGACCTAAGATTTGGTAGAACGTGGAAATTTGATTAATCTGTTATATCCTATGAAGAAGTTTTATCTGTTAAATAAACAGAATTAGTCTGATATCTGAAAAATCTGTATTGGAATGAATTGGCTATGACACGAGGTTAGACTCTGTTTGCGGTAGAAGCCTGCCCGGAACCAACCGGCTTAACTAGCAACCGCAAACTGTCAGTCTAATGTGAGAGGTTGTAGGAATAACTAAAATATGCTTACACACGAGGTTAGGTCTGGCTTGTGGCAGAAGTCTGCAAGGAACCGCTCGACATGTCCAGCGGCCACAAGCTACCGGCCTAATGTGAGAGGTCTGTGCATTAATATTTAATTAATGCAAATCTGGGATAAATATGATATCTAAAACCTGTTGGATGGATAGGGTTAAACCAATTGGACTAATGAATTTAACAAACCCGTTTTGTGAATCTATAGGCCCAATTACAATGTTAGACAATTCTGTAAATCTGTTAAATCCATATATATTATCCGTTAGTCTGAAAACTTGTCTGATCTGTGAACTTGTTGATCTGAACTCTGTATGTCTGAACTTGTAAACAAGTTAATCTGAAATCTGTTAGTCTGGGGACACAAGGTTAGGAGGTAAATTACTTGTGTCATCTGTTGTTTGGGACCATATTAGTCAGTAACCCTTTCTGGTATCAAAACTTTGACCCAACAGTAGGTAGGGTCCAGGCACGCTTACTGAACTAATTATAAGTGGTTCATTCTGATAATGGCGAGGGGTGTTGATGGTGCGTTCCAACCGGGTCATGTGCGTGCATAGATCCCGGTCTGCCTCTGAGGATGTAAGACGCCGTGACATCTGTAAATAGGCCTGTGCCAATTGGTTGTCAATTTAGGGAGTGATACACCCTATTGTGGGGCCGACACAGGGTATTTATGTATTAGGGAGTCGATTGCTTGGGGTAGGGTTTTAGGTAACACTTAGTTCTATTTATTTCTGTTGGTACCGTCTGTTTCTGTTGGATGGCAACACCTGTCTGTTTCTGCGTGGTACCGTCTGTTCGGGTGGTAAAGGCTCATTTACTAGTGTACACCTAATTCTACATTCCGTTTCCGTAGGGATTAATATGTTTCTGTTTCTGTACCTTTTGTTCGGGTGGTAAAGGCCCATTATTAGCATTCTGTTTCTGTCTGTTTCTTTTCGGGTGATAAAGGCCCATTATTAGCATTCTGTTTCTGTCTGTTTCTATTGGGGTGGTAAAGGCTCATTACTAGCATTCTCTTCTGTGGAAATTATTCTGTTCCCGTTTCTGCTTCAGTTTAGACATTAGGGTGACACCTAATCCTGTTGTACTAGTATTAGTGCAGAGAAATGATCCAGGTTTTCCAAGGAGGGAACACTTTAGCTTGATCCAGATTTCTTCTGCCTGAAGTACTTAGAGTGCTTAAAGTATGGCTTGACTCCTTATGGCAGCTTCTGTGGGGATTATGATTTCAAAATTTTGTACTCTAATGATTTTCTGAACAAGACTGATATTTATGTACTTGAGTTTTTCTGGAAAGATGTAACCAAACCGATTTCTGTTTTCCGCTGTAATAAAGTTATAATTTCTCAAGTATTGTTTATCTGTCTTGTAAATTTATGTTCTGTCTACTGAAACGCTCCACCAAAGTTAAGGCATTCCCTTTGTGAGTGTCCTTAACGGAGGTGGGGTGTTACAGCTTTGGAAATCAAGTGGTAAACAATTTTTCCCTTAATTTAATTTTTAGTTTAGAAATAAAATAACTTTTACGAGTTACAAGTTATTAATATAATCATACATGATTGAAAGAGTTTTAAATAATTGTTACAGGTAAGCAATCAACAGGGACAGGAAAGGTAGACAAAAGCTGATATAGACGCTGCAGAGATTGAGCAATTGACATAGCTAGGTTGGGGGAGCTTGAGGATCAAAATCGCCGCCAAGCCATTGAGATGACTCGGCTTCTAGATCAGCATTTGGCGGAGTTTGCGTAGCAGTACGAGTGCTTTCCCTCTTCAGCCGGTACTATAGACGATGATCAATGATGGATTGTTAGGTATGTTTTCTGTAGGGGCATCGTACGTACTATTGTGGATTGCTATGACTGTGGCTTCGATGGTTGACTTGACTGTAGACTTTTTGTGGTAGACATGATGTCAGACAAGATGTATTTATGCTATTATGATGGTAGACTGTGGTATGTACATATTTATGCACTGTATAATTAGTGGTTTGTGTTTGTGGTTTAATTTATGATGTTTTTGTTGATTTTTCGAGTTAGGATTGGTTTTGTTTTGATATTTTCTTGGTATATGGCATGCTGGGATTATATATTGTTGTTGAGATACTGGTTTGTGTGAGAAATGTAGTTGGAAGGCTAAGTAGCAGTTGGAATATAAAAAACAGTGTAGGTTTTTCAACGGATTCGAACGGCTTATAGGTTCATGAATCCGTACAGGTTTCCCATGGCTTACAGCGATTAATATGCATGGCATATGCAACGGTTTCCAACGGCCTCTGATAGCTGTCGGAAGCCGTCAGACATCGATGCCAACTGTTTTAAGCCGTAGCAAATACAAATGACGAGCTACGTCGATAGCCGTTGGAAACTCAGTTCCTCGACACCCTTAAAAGCTACTACTATTTCCAATGACTTCCGACGGCCATCGATGGTTTTCATCTGTCGAAAATAACAAGTTTTCTCATAGTGACATGCATGTCAACATTCCAGAGTTGAGTAACTATTTTCAACTTTTGTGTTATTTCCACTTATCCCTCTTTTAATGTCATTAATGACATGCATTGATAAATTAAAGGAACAATGCAATTTGTTATTAGTTACTTTACCTTTTCTTCCTTATTCAAATTCTTTTATCATATGGGTTTGTTTTTTAAATTTCAAATGCACATTACTTCTATAATTATTTTGATAATTTTATTATTAAAAATGTAAGGGTGTTACAGTAACTCTTGCAGCTTTTGCTAGCCAAGTTGTCCAGACAGACTTCTACTATAAGTAGGGCTTAACCTCACGTTCATATGTCATTCAATATTACTTGCACACATATATAAATTACTAATGGGGACAATTAGTGTGAGATTTCTAACTAAACATGGTAAAAATGTATTTGAGATACGTAGATATGTTATATAATGATTAGACATAAATGTGTTATAAATAACATGCATGGGGAAAGTGCACTAAATGAAGAAATATCAATCTTTACTCTAAATGAAAGATGTGCAGATCATATTGCCCAAAATCATAATATGGCAAGTAAAATCTTATCTAAGAATTAAATAATTAATTAGGGAATAACCATAACATGGAAAAAGATAGATGTGCAATGCTCGACTTTTTCAATTACATCAGCAAACAAAAAGGACAAAGTAAACTAGTATAACCGCATAATGGTGGGAAAACCGACCGTTAATTTATATAATTAGGAAGTTAAATTATATAATTAGAAAAAGAAAAAAAGAAAAAAAAAATAAACCACTACATTACAAATAAATGAAATATTGCGAAATAAGGTGTTGTGTAAATCTTTCAAGAAAAGTTAGATCTACCTGATTTTTCCTTCCATAATCGATCAGTGGTTGTGATGTTTAAACCCTGTTAGACTGAATGTCTATGGACTTCATTGCCAGGTTGTTATTATGTTTTCTTTTATTTGTTTTCCAGACATAATTTACTTCATATATGTTCTCTGCTTGGTTTATACCTCTTATGTTCTACCGATTGGATCGGATAGGTCAGAATGAGAATTATTAATAACTACGGATTCATGGGGTTCCGCTTACTGTTTACATTACCTAGATAACAAAGTTGGTAAAATTATGTTGACTATTTTTTTGGATCTCTAAATATCTGTATTACCATTCTAGATTCTAAACAGGCACAAACTTTTGGTATATGCATTTCAATGTTTGTTTTAATTTTTTGGTTGCTATGGTAAAAATAATTATGCTATATAATGTTTTATTTGTCGCTGTTATCGGGACGAAGTAATTAAAGAAAAATAATGGTTTTCAATTGGACTTGTTTTGCAAGCATTCGACGTATCAAAACCAACAATAAATGTGAAGTGCAAGCAATGAAAACAAAAGAGTATTGAATACGTAATAGTATATAGGTCCATCGATCATGTGTTTTTCCTTATCCAAGGTCCATCGATCATGTGTTTTTCCATTCCCAAGATTGAACTGCCTCCTTTGCCTCAACTACCAATTGTTCCCGAAGTTCCAACTCACCCTTCTGCTGCTCCTTGAGTTTCGTAGATGATATGGCACTATTGATTGTAGTTTCATTAGTTTATGTTTGGTCTTGATTTACATATGTACTAGACTACTTATTGCCGTATGTATGCTGTATAAAATATTTTATCTTCTTACTTCTCTGCATTGCTGCGCCTTATAAATTATTGTTCTATATTTATCAAATTAGCTGTGATACCTTAAACTTGAATAAATCCTAAATTTTTCTCTCCGGCCATTACTACTTCAGACATATAAGCTTCACAAATTTTGTTGCTGGCATAGAGTAGTTACTGGTTATATGCAGATCGTCGTGAATAACTTTAGCAAAGGAAACATTTTCCATGCACATGCGCAATGCATACTGTCGCAGATTAAGAAGAGGAACCTATTATAAAGCAAACTAGCAGTGAAATTTTTGCCTCTCTTCGGAAAATTTCACCACTAAATTTGTCCTTATAACTTGTTTCACATGACTTCACAGTTGAGTTTAATGTTTGAAAAATAATCCTATTTAGTGTCAACGAACTAGAGTTTCAATAAAAATATCACAATTAAAGTTTGATAAAAAAAATTTTTGTCAAGTCATATGCTAAAATACAAAAGAATTCATCAGTTTCTTGTTTGCCTTAAAATTGAATTCTTACGCACACAAATAAATTAAAATAAAAGTAAGTTTGCATTAAATAAGATAATGTGAGGTTTCTTTTTGTGTTTTTCTTATAATACTAGGCCATTCTGATGGATGGTTAGACCATTAAGACCGAAACAGAGAAATGTGGATGAAAAATTAAGAAAAAGATACAGTTTGCTGAGACCTACGAAGAACAACGAGAAGAAAAAAAGATTTGATATTACTATTACAAAGTTCTTCCTATCTAAATGATAAGGACAACGGTAGCCAAATTATAACATATGGACACTCTAGAATCATACTGCTATCTAAATGTTCTAGACTAAAGTGCTTCGATGACATCTCATGAATATGTTATAAGTGATGCATGCAAATACACCATTATGTAAATAATAAAAATTCAGTATAATAATAACCAAAAAAGAGTAAAATTTAGCGGCCCTTTCCCTGCCCATTATTTCTGAAACAAATAGAGAAGTATGCATCCCATTTTAATTTTTCAAAAAGCCTTGGTGCAACCTGTTATTGACTAGAACATTTTTTGTTTTACTAATTTTCTAAAACTGTTTGAGAAAGAGCAACAATGGTAAATTTCTTACACAATAGCTAACCTAATAAATAGATCTATATTTTGTGTTTCAGAAAGAGAAGAAATAGAGCTATGCATTCATATGTGTATGTGTTAGAGAAAACAAAATATGCTTCTCATACTTTTACTAACCTAATAAAATTAAGATAATTTATAATTTATCAGCCTGCAAACTAAAAGATTAATAATATCAATCATACAAGAAATAACTTATATCAAGCTGAATAATTAAATCCCATAAACATTACTAATCTTATAGAGTAAATGAAGTACCGCAACAGATATGATGACGAACCCGATATTCTCCTGATTGAATTTAGCAAAATTAGGTCATTCGAGATTCGAATGAATTGAACAATTCTGAGGAATCAAATTACAGTACCAACTATGGAACCAAAACAAAATGATTCTAAAATGAATCGTTTTTCAGATCGATACACTAATAGATCTTGCTTCCACCATGAACAAATATAAACCTAGTCATCCATGAATTAAACGAACAAATTTAAAGAGTGAATGAATACATAGCAAAAAATAAAATATAAAAAAGGAATAATCTTGCTTTCACGATGAACAAACAGAACGGCTGCTGAAATAATCACGTTCATAGGAAGAACAATGTTGTCTTCAAATTAGATGTCCAGTCGAAATTAGGAATTAGATCTCTAGTTAAATCTGAAAGCAGGATTTTGTTAGGTGGAGATTAACGGAAGAAAAGGTGGACAGGAATTTCATGATGAGAAAGAGTCGGTAGTAAGCAGAATGGATTCGTTGGGAGGAGATGAACAAAAAAAAAAAAAAACGGATATGAATTTCGTCAGGAGAAAGAGTCGGAGTTGGATATACTTGAGGAAGAAAGAAACGGGGAGGAAATATCTGAAGAGCAAACATCATGCCAAATTTCATTGGTACAGATAAATTGAATTTGGCTCTCCCTAACAGTCGGTTTGATAATTAACATTATATACATTCTTTCTACTACAATTTTATCGTCTTTCCACTTTTGGTGATTTTTAAACAAAAATAGGGATTTTGGTTACATGTGTATTATTATATCCAAATCTACTATTATATAAATAAAATAGAGATTTGAGTAACATAATTTACATTTCCCAAATCTATAACTTTTATGTAAGTTTAGGATTAAGTACAAGGAAAAGAAAGTAAAATAGACTATATTCTGAATTTACATGAGAACAACGAAAAGGGAATCCCTTTTCATTTATATCCATAGTCTAAACTCAAACAATAAATTCTAGACTACCAGTTTAGGAAAATTAGAGGTTTTGGGATTTTATGTTATATTTTCATGAATCTCAAACTCCATGGGCATAATCAATCTAAATTTATATACTAATAAGTCATAGGAAAAAATTTAACTTACAAAACTAATTTATAGTACTAAAGAGAGAGAAAACTCGGTAAATTTCTAGATTTGGATTATAGCCATGCACCAGCATTCCCAATTTCTTCCTACTTTAAAAATACGCATGTTAGATCCACTAATTCAAAGAATAAAACAAAGTAGAGTAGAAGGAGAAAAAGAGGAAGAACTAGCCATTTTCTAGAGTGGATCCTACCGCCGACGGAGTAGAAAAAGAAGAAATGAAGGTAGTAAGTCTTAAAATATGTAAATAGAGAGGTGGAGGCCAAGGTTCTATTTATAGGTATTTAAATTTGTTAGAGTCATCAGATCAAAATCATAAAATCTGAACCATCCATGACACTAAACCTAAAAGAATCTAACAGAAAACCTAGTCGCTACTATCTATTTCAGCCACTTAGTGTTTGACCTTCCCCTTAGGAAAGCGGCCTACATTCCTTCTATTCTGGGCACTTGTGAATTTAATCCAAACGTTTTAACTAATTAATAAACGGTAATTAATTTCCATGTTATCTTTTAAGCCACGTCCTTTTTTAAATGTATATATTATCACATAACTTTGAATTCTAGTATGGAATATTCCTTTATGCTAATTTTACTTATTCTATTCCTTGCTTATCCCCTTAATTTCAAATTCAATTCTCCATGCTTATTTTATAATCAAACTTTGTTATATGCATATCTCTCCCATACGAGTTCAGTTTTCATATAATAATATATGAAAATGGGTCAAAATCTCGCTACGAACACAATGGTGGTATTTTCTTAACTACTAGATTTTTAACTTGTTACCATTACTACTTAATTATTATTATTTTAGTTATCTACGACTAATTATGGTGTACTTTACGATGTATTACATTTTCCCCACTTAAAGGGATTTCATCCCGAGATCTTTTTGAAGGGGGAAAACATAACTTGCTTTAACAAACATTTTGAACAACCAATTTATTTATTTACACATCCATAAAAAAAATTAATATTTTATATACTGCATACATACTATGGTGCGCTCAGTCCTAGCTTGAAATGTAATTTGTGATGCTATATGTATGCAAGACATCCTAGTATGCAGGAAATTTTTATATGCGTGCTCAATGCATTACCAATGCAGATAATTCCTATCATCCAATCTAGAAGCCATAATGCAACCAAAATCTAAAATAATTTCAAGAAAAAAGGCTTTAAAATTTAAAATTTCCATGTCTTCCACCAAATTTTCTCCCTAATGTACTCGATTAATCTAACTCAATGTTGCGGAGCCTTATAGTTCTAGGTTCCACAATATACGTGGTGGCATGAAGGGTTTCATATTAGTCTCCATTTTTAGATTAAGCCGTACAAAAATTTTCCACAATGTGAAAATATCTTATCAAATATAAAAGTGTAAAAATGTCATGGGTTCCAATCATCTACAACCTCTCTTTTTCAAAAATATTAGGAAAGCCCCAAAAATATAACTTTAAATTTTCTAACCTTCAAAAGCTGCAAAATCGCAGTAGGCTTTTTCTCCAAATTCACTAATCACAAATTTGGATCAAGTATAAAATTGTCGATAGTCGTTCCATCAACACTTTAGCGATTCGTATGTACTCCTTGAAATACTTTAAGAGTACCCAACAATTACCAAGAAGGTAACTTTGCTGATCCTAAAATGATAAGTATTATTCCTACTATCTACAATTGATGAGCAATCCTAAGATCCAATGAATTACCAAAACCTTGTTTTCTAAATTTAACTAATTTGTGTTTTATTCCGTACTAATAACTAGAAAAATCTTTCTATGTTATGATTTTTTGAAGTCTTACTAAAGTTCATTTGCTATAATTTTCATAAATTTGCCCAAGTAACACTAAGGAAAGAATATTGACATATCAATATTACAAGGAATGAATATTCTTTTACTTGGAATAGATAGTATAAACTACATGCAAACACATAAATTTGTACATCCCTTTTTTTATATTTTGTGCATGTTCCTTATAATTCGAATATAACTAAAAAGGAATAAAGGGCTACTTTATAAAAATTAAACAAATGTGCATAAACAAACCAAATCGCAGATAGATTCAAACTAAAAAGGGAAATCTATGCAAATCCAACATTTACACCTATTTGTTAATCACATATATTCTCATTCTTGAAGATGAAATTCTAGAAGTTAATCTTTCTCTTTATTTAATAATTCAAAACCTTGAGATGAGGATATTTCCTTACCATGGGCTGCAAGTATGATCTCCTCGTTAACTTCCAAATTCCATATGCGACTAACGTTAGATATGTGACCCTATAAAAAAAATTCTTACTCATAGTATAATTTACTAATTGGTTTTAAATCCCAGTAAACATAAAAAAATAAAATAGGGATAACTTACTTTCACCCCCCTTATACCATTTTCCAATCATCATAGGAGACTATGAGCGCTTACAACTTCAAAAACCTAGGAAATTAATTTCTGCTCAGAGTTACCACTTACAATCAAGTTATATGGTATTAAAGTCTTAGTCCTTTATTCTCAACATATCATTCCATTACTATTTATTATTTCCTATTTTTTCATTTTTGCTTTTCCCATAGATGTGGTCCATCCATAATCCTAATTGGTATATCCATAACGAGCGTCACGGCACGCGCTTCGCGTGGGATAACTGCACGTACTTCGCACGTGGTCGTGGCACGTGCTTCGCGCGTGGATTTTTATTCCTCATATGTTATGTATTTTACACGGCACGGGCTCCGCGTGTGGATTATTATTGACTCATTATTCAAGGGACAACGCATACAGAAATAATGTTCTAAAAAGATAAAAAATCAATCGCATGGATCCTATTTTTGTGGGATAGTTTTTAAATTTAAATAATGTGCAATTTTGGCATTTCACGGTCGGACAAAAAATGTGTTTCCAACATAATTTTTAATAAAGATGTGAGGGTAATTTTGACGATATAATTTTTTATTAAAAGTAAAAATAGCAACGGTATAAATCTAAGATCAATGCAAGATCAATCTATGCATGGAGTCTGTAAGTAATCTTAACTTTCATCATCATGAAACTACAAGAACAACAGATAATTAAAGTGTCAAATGTTCACAATCTCAATTGCTTTTCCCGGGTAAATGTGGCTTTTGATTCTGAATGACAACCAATTCATAGTATTTCTTAATCCCCAAAGATATCAGTATATTGGAACCAATTCCAATTAATGGAAAAAGATAGGAAGAAATCTTATATTTCTTCAAGCCAATAGAAAAAGATACTGAGCTCCAGCAATCCTTTTCGACTCCTTGAGTGATAGATGAAAGTATTTGCTGCTTTTGGCCCAGTCCATCGTTGATTTTGAACTCCAAAAAATTAAATGTCCGATGTAGAAGGAAAGAGAAGCTGCTAGAATTTTTGCCGAAAAAACACAGAGAACAGCAGGCAAAAATCCAAACAAAAAAGAAGCTCCAACTTCAAAAAACACGGCGTGAGGTAAACATCTCGACAATATAAAGTAGATCATCAAGGTATGATGTAGTAAGCACCTGACTTTAATTTATTACTATTTATTATTTCTTTTAATATATATATATATATATATATATATATATATATATATATATGATTCCCTTTAACTTAGGCAATATTTGTAGTTTTCTTCTATAATTCATTTTTTATTTTTCTCAAAATCGAACTCAAATGAAATATTTATCCCTCTTTATCTCTAAGCAATATTTGCAAATTTCCCCTTCAGTTCAATTTTTCCGCAACAACTTGTTTAATCTACTTCAAAAAATACCAAAAGACTTAAATGTTAACAAATTTTTGTCATATATTTTAAGGATCATTGATACTCTTATCACATTTCTTTCTATAGTGGTGAGTATTATTACATCTCTGTCTTATTATTTCTTTCTTCTACGATTACATTTCATTGTGGATTAGATTTCATGGCAAGATTTAAATTTATTGAATTTCATCTTATTTTTAAAAAAATTATTGAATTTTCACCTTAATTTAAATTTAAAATTTCAATAGTGAATTATAGTTGTAATTTTGTAGATCAATCTAGTTTTGTCCATAGGTTTGGTTTTGATTTGCATCTCTTAATTCTTACTAAATTTCAGCTGTATAATAAGGAATTTGCCTACCAACTGTTCTTTTTTAGATAATATTTTAAGTATCAACCTTTGGAACTATCAATGAGCTTTGAAAATGTTTGAACTAGCTAGCAATTTTTCAAATAGAAATTTTGTCCAAAGGTTTGGTTTCGATTTGCATCTCTTAATTCTTACTAAATTTCAGCTGTATAATAAGGTATTTGCCTACCAACTGTTCATTTTTAGATAATAATTTAAGTTTCAACCTTTGGAACTATCAATGAGCTTTGAAAATGTTTGAATTAGCTAGTAATTTTTCAAATAGAAAATGTACAACTTTTTTGCTTTAAAAACCTTCATATGTAATTGATAAATTACACTAATTAAATGCAACATTTTTCATGAATTTTTATTTATGTATTAAATCTTTATGTTTGCATGATTGCTTAAAATAATTATTTTAGGTTTTTAATAATATATGTAATTTTTCTTCTACATATTGTGATTCATGTGTTGTTTTAAAGAATTAAAAAACATGAGCAAAATAAATTCTTTTATCTTGTAGCATTACAAAGTTGGTTTTCCCATCGTTATGTGGTTATACTAGTAATTTCCCAAATAAGAGTGAAGTAACTTCTTTTCTTTTTAACACTTATCTTCATTAACATTTTGAATGTTAGCTTTTAATACTTTTCAAAATGAGAACTATCTTAAGGTTTTAAAATATTAATGCTTATCTTATTTTGAAAACAAAACATTAATAATTAAGTATCCAAAATCAAATTAAGTGACAGTTAAGTCCTCTAAAATCTTTAGCTATATTTATTGTTGTATTACAAAAATATGCTACTACTTCTTAAATACTTTTTGAAACACTATCAAAATCTACATAAATTTTAGCAATAAAGTTTAATATCCTCTTTAAATAATTATCAAACCGACTTTGTCGGTTTTTCTTATTTCTACCGAGCCTTCGAAAACTTGTGTCCGTCTGAAGCATTTTTACAATACCCATTTTGTCCTCCTTTGAATGATGCATTAATTAGAAAGTCTATTGAATAATCATTACAAGCCATATATATTAGTTCCTTGTATTTTCTTTCTTTATGTGCATTTATGACCAGTTTTAACGTTAATGTTAATTAAATTCACTTTATACAATCAACTGAAATACAAAACTTATACAATTTGATTCATTAATGCTCATTGAAAAACCGGCAAAATAACTATATAATCTTGTTTTTGCCGTCTTTTTTACCATATATATATATTAATTATTTCATATTAATTATGAATCATTAAAAACAATAATTACTGATTATTATTTCTTATTCATCAATTGTTAATTAGTAACTACTACTTAATTATAATCGAATATTGATTATTCAATCTTAGTTATTAAGGACTATTAATCATTATTTATTTATTACTTCTTATTTAAGTTATTAATCTATTTTAAAACAAAATATAATTTTTGGAAATAAGAAAATATTAGTAAATAAAATAAACTTTAAAGTAATAAAATTTGATACGAATTATATATATTTGTTCAAAGGTTAATGAATTATTTTATCATTAAACTTGAAATTTCAATTAAGGCAACATATAGCCTATAATATAAGATAAAATATAAGATACTAAATAAGTATGCGGAGATGATTATGCATGAATCACAATAATTTCATTGTTTCCTCATTTGAGGGAATTAACAAAACCTTCGTAAGAGCTTGCTAAGGATTAGATCACATAATCTACGTAATCTATTCGAAAGATTAGGTGCTTGAGTGTGAATGGAAATGGGAAAAAGTTTCCTACAGTGTTATATCACCTAAAATTAGAAGAAAAATATAAGTCCTAATATGGTAAAAATGTATTTTTTGACTACTCCCATAGTCATAGGTGATATTTTTCTATAATTTATAATGATAAAATTAGTAAGTACTGATTATGTTTACTTTGCCTTTGTTATTATTTGCTATTGTATCACAGCAACATAAAATTATATTTTTTTCTTACTATTAATCAAAATCTTTTGTATTTTGTTATAAACTTCATCGTGCAAACTATTGGCATTATACTAGATTTGTAAAGCAAAAGACAATAAGGAGACAGGACGTACAAAGTGCTTAGGAACACCAAAGTACTTATACTAGCTACCATAATTTATATAAATGAACCTATTTTGACTGTTATAGTATAACATAATTTATATATATAACAATATAACACTTTTTTATAATTACAATATAACATTTTTTATTAAGAATGATATGATATCTACCCATAATAGGAAAAAAATATTTTGATTACATAATTTGTTCTTACTTCAAAGAAAATTGGTGGAACTAAGGAGTAGCTATCTGGTTAATTTTATAAATCTCAACATTTTCCCTAATGGGCATAGTAATTTTTTACCCTATTTATATCCATATATGTCATGAAAGAATTTGTCCAGGAACATTCATTTCATATGTAAAGTGAAACACCCCTCCTCTGTTAAGTTCACTCACAAAGGGAATGTCTTAACTTCGGTGGAGCATTTTAGGTAAAAGATGCAGATGAATTACAAGGCAGACAAATAAAGGAGCGGAAAAAAAAATCATTTTATTAATAATGTGGTTCAGTCAAGCTTTTACAACAGTTGTCTTAAAAACAATACATAGTACTTCTGTCTTGATTCAAAAACTTCCAAGTATAAAAGAAGCATAAAAATAACATCAATTTATTCCCCAATAGAGTAAAGCAAGCCATAGCTGAAATGAGACTGAATCCAAAGCAATACATGATGATCTTGAAGCAACAAGTAATCCAAGCTAAGCAGAAGTGTATCCTCCCTGAGAACCTGGGGGGGAGGGGGAGGGGGGACGAAAGAAAAGAGGCGAAACAAAACTAGGTCGAACATAAGTCTGGTAAGTCCAGCTACTTTCAGCATATGAACAAGCAAGAACAACATGACATGAATTAAATTGAATAAAGACATAAGCATGATGATAAGGAACATAGGACACACAGGATAAGCAATAGGCAAGATAAACCAAGTATAACATCACATGTTAACTATTCTCTGCTTCGCTACTACCCTGTTATTCTGATTTCTATATCTGTGCACCACCTAACGAGTGTCCCAACTAGTAATGTGTATAAAGGACAATATTACAATGTGATCCCAATCCCTGCAGTTATGGTAGCCTTCAGGTGTACATCTATTATGAGGATTTCACCTCAATCAGCCTAATTGCCATGAAGATGTTAGATGTACCCTTGCTACCCTATCGATCGACTCCCTACTTGTACAAATGTTCCATGTGTCTGTGCCAGTCGACCCTCTCTTGCATGTAGATACCCTGTGCTGGTCCCACCATAAGGTCTATCAATCCTTATGATGGCAACCCGACACGAATCAAGATGCACAGTGTATAACTACTGGTACCCAGTGCCTGCTTTTTCCCACTTCGGAGTACGTGCACGCCCGTAAACCGTCAGAACCTACACTGATGTACTCCCTGCCGTTATCTTTGACCGCTTATAATCAGCCCAGTAATCGTGCCCCACTCTGCCTAGCTCAGGGTACCGTGATACATCTATGTGAGTTACTGCTGAAATGGGTCCCCATTACTAGGGTTTCCTACTGGTTAAGTTTGTGGGTCTATATTTACTAATATTACCCACCAACCCGATATGTACTTAACCCTCCCACCGATCCAAGCATGTTTATATAATGGTTAAGTTTTGTGGGCCTATATTTACTAATATTACCCACCAACCCGACATGTACTTAACCTTCCCAGAGATTCAAGCATGTTTATTTAATGGTCAAGTTTTGTGGGCCTATATTTACTAAATTTACCCACCAACCCGACATGTACTTAACCTTCCCACAGATTCAAGCATGTTTATTTAATGGTTAAGTTTTGTCGGCCTATATTTACTAATATTACTCACCAACCCAACGTGTACTTAACCTTCCCACGGATTCAAGCGTGTTTATTTAATGGTTAAGTTTTGTGGGCCTATGTTAACTAATATTACCCACCAACCCGACGTGTACTTAGCCTCCTACTCGTCAAGTCGTGTTGGTTAAGTGGTTCTTATTAACTTAACCTTTCTCGCTTATCATGTTGGATTGGTTAAGTCTGGTTTATTAACTTAACCCTGTTCATTCATCAGGTTACATTGGTTAAGTATTTCTCATTTAACTTAACCCCATTCGTTCATCATGTTATATTGGTCAAGTGTCATTAATCAATTCAAGTTAACTTAACCCACCCACTCGTCACGTCATGTTGGTTAAGTATTTCCTTCTGGTATTTACTTGACCCTACCTCAAATCATGTTATATTGTTTAAGTGCTACCCTCTCGTGTTAACTTAACCCTTCCCATACGTCATGTTATATATTGGTTAAGTGTTATCCTCTTGTATTATTTAACCCCACCACATGTCATTATATATTGGTTAAGTGTATCCTCTTGTGTTACTTAACCCTACCACAAGTCATTATATATTTCAGTTAAGTGTTACCTTAGTTAACTTAACCCTACCATTTATTTAATTAACATGTTATAATGGTTAAGTGTTCCCTTAGTTAACTTAACCCTACCATCTGTTTAGTTAACATGTTATAACGGTTAAGTGTTCCCTTAGTTAACTTAACCCTACCATCTGTTTAGTTAACATGTTATAACAGTTAAGTGTTCCCTTAGTTAACTTAACCCACCCATATGTCATATTGGTTAAGTATCATTAACCTAACCCTCCCATACTTAGCATGTGTCATTAGCATTAATTTATTTATTAATGCATTAACCTCTCACATTAGATATGTGTTGTTGTGGTTACTGGATATGTCGGGCGGTTCCAGGCAGTTTTACACCACAACTCAATCTATCCTTGGGTTTATCTTGGGCATGATGCACTAACTTCTCACATTAGATAGGTGTTGTTGCGGTTACTAGATGTGCCGGGCAGTTTCGGGAAGTTTTACACCACAACTCAATCTAACCTCGGGTCAGGCATTCTCATCTTTTAGCATATTTACATATTTACGGTGTATATGTAAATTATTCACAATTAAATTATAGCATTAATTATGTCCATAATTAATGGCATATCAATTATACCGTTTTCATGCTAATTACCCAAATTCACCAAAACTAGTCATGATCCCATTTCTCAAGTTATGCCCAACTAATTCCAATTTCAAATTATTAATCAAAATAGGCTATACCCCGTCTTCCCAAACTTGCAATAATAGTCATTCCCAAAATCACTATGTCATATATTTGGCATTCCAAATCAATAGTTAATCCCAATCTAGTTTTAATATTCTAGTTTACAGTGTATGGCCAAAACTTGGTTTACAAGCCAACTAACCCAAACTTGCAGTTATAATGATAACAATGCCCCAATGTCAATTACAAGTTTTGCCCAACCATTTCACCAAATATGTTATGTTCAGTTACTTCCCCCAACTATGTTATTCCAATATTTTCAATTTCATGTTTATACCCTGATAACCCAAACCTTCCCTGTATTCCCACCTTACGTATATTGTGATTCAACCTAGATTATAGGTCAATCTAGATTCACAAATAAAAAGGAAACAAATAGGAATAATATGACAATCATAGGTATAGGAACTAGCACAAGATGATAGTCCCAGAATACAAGAATTACAAATCGAATAGAATAACAGCATAACTGAATAAACTGATTTAGAATCATTGCAGGCATATGGATCTGATTATGAACAATATTATGTACATGAAAGGCTTGAATAATAAACTAGGTTCGACAACTTGTATAGGTTTGTTTGGATTAATAAGAAGCAATCCAAAGTCATAGATTCACAAAGGCTAAGAATAGATCCAAATAGAAAATCAAGCATAGGTCCAAATTTATTTTATTCCATGTTCATACTATAATTGGTTGTCTAAATCTGAAAGTAATTGTGATCTTACAAAACAAAGGCGAGTCTTGTTTTCTGGAATCTGTATTCTGAAACTGAATTGCTCGCCTTTGATGTAGATCGTTGAATACTCTTAATTAGATTTGATTTAATATGATTCTTGCTTTAATCTTGCTTTCTAGTTTGATAAGAGATGGTGGCTAGGTTAGGATGATGATTGACAGCATGGTGGATCCTTGGAAGGAATTTGTGTGGTTTAGGGTTTAGATATAGGTTGCTTATATAGAAGTCTAGGATTGTTTAGAGCCCTTAGATGAACTAGGAGTCCATCAGAACCACCCAGCTCAAATACACATCATCCGGCCACTTAGAAGAAGACACATCATCACTGAACACTCCAAAATTCTGTGCTGGATCAGTATGGGCGCACTTGGCCGGTGCGCCAGTGCATTTTTGTACTGGCGCACTTGTGAAGTGCGCTAGTGCATTCTGATTGACTTTCGGTTTTTCTGCCTAACTTCGTTCGTCCATATCTTCTTCATACGGTATCTGTTTTACAAAAATTCGGACTCTATCTCAAGCAGAATTTCCAGATGAACGCAATGGCATAACCCATTTCATTTAATTCTTCTTTTAATAATTAGTTATTCTTTAATTATCTCTTATGTCCTGTTTTAAAATTACGGGGTGTTACATTCCCCCCTACTTAAAGGATTTCGTCCCCGAAATTTTCAACTTAAGAAGAATGTATATCCTACCATCCAACATCCATCTACTCAACCATTCAATCACAGACATCCATTGTCCTTAAAAAGGTTTCTAATGTTTTTCATGAACATATGCATAGTGTTGTATATGTCCTTACCCAAATGCAAAATCAGGCAGTCTACTAATTCAGTTGGACTCCTTAATGCGAATCATGTCAGTGCCATGAGTCCATCATGTATGCAATTATTCCTAATCGTACTTTATAACTTCTACATGAGTGCACAATCATTCATACAAATGCAACATCCATATGATAACACATCAAGTTTCAATTCATATGTATAAAAATTCACTCATGCATATGCAATATGAAAGTGACTGAGCCGATCTAGTGCCTAATGTGTGTATATGCATCCACGAGCAACCACTAGCAAACACTTGTAACCACTTGCATCCACCAAAAATAACATGTCTCAAACACATGTTTACATCCATTGGCTTCTAACTAAGGATCGAGGATAGGACCGAGAGGATATACTTAAATGATAAAGACTAGCATGCAAATAGATTTTACAGAAAAAGAGGAATTAAGGATATACCCTCAAAAAGGGTAAGATGCGCGTATCTAGTCTTCAGTCTTCTAATTCGCATCTTCTTGAGCTTCACTCCACTGTACCTTAACTAATTTAACTTCACGATTGCGAAGCTTCTTGACTTCCATTTCCAAAACCCACTAGTAAAAATAGGACCTCGATCACTTACTATGCTAGAGGGTATCCAATGTTGTCGAACTATCTTTCCAAGATAAATAGATGTTAACCATGATAACAAGTGTATATACTAAGATGATTAGAGGACTCTCTTCTACTTAGCTTATCCATCATGTCACAAATCTGAGGGTCGATATCTCTCACGCGAACCATCCTAGTCGAACTTGACATCCCTCAAGTATAAGCCCCAAAGGCCTAAACCAATATCAGAAAAGCACCCAAGGAATACCTCCTCCGAATTTGGATGATTTATGTGAGTTGATACTAGCAAAACAACCAAACAATTGAGCACTTAACTGACTCTGGCTATCCTCGCCAATCTTGCCCCAAAACCATCGTTGATCGCATAACTGGCTTTGCATTGTCATTCAGATATATGTGGGTGTCTACCTCATGTTTTAGGGGACAAACCCCTAACCTTAATCAAAAACACTTGCGTACTCATGGACTACTCCAATGGATCAAAAATCATCGATAAATGCATCAAGTGATTCTAGTTAGCTAAGCCTAACTGATCCCCTTAGGATCGCATGAAATCTCGAGGTTAAGCCCGAGGCAAGTCGAAAGTCTAACTACCCTCCTTTCACAATTATTAGCTAACCAATCCATGCCTAGAGTCAACCCATAGCCCATGAAACCAAAAACATAAGTATCTCAAATCCTTACAAACCAAAGATAAACGAGCCGAACCACAAATTGGATTTGAGACTATAATGGGATCTTCTACTATACAAGCTCTAGGGTGCAGAGACTCAACTATGAAAGCAGATATAAACGAATCTAAAGCACTAAAATCAAAAGAGTACTAACAGGATGATCAAAAATGAAAAACTAAACTCTTTCAACAGAAACCTTACTACCTCTCTCTCAGGTACACTGGCGGTGAGAGCATGCATTTTCCCTCTTGAAAATCCTTTCATTTGTTTATGCCCTTATCCTTAATTATATGACCCGTTATACCATAATAAAGACACTTCCTCTTGTTTTAGGTTTTACTAATCCTTCCTTTTGCCTCCTTTGTGAACCAAGTCTATATCCATGAGTTCCTCATCCTTGGGTTGTGCTCCTTGGCAAAACTCCCTCAGTCTCATCTTTACTATCCTTGTGTAACACGTTGATAAGTCTCTCGAAAGCTACCTCCATCGCATGGAAAATCCTACAAAGCTTGAAAGAAAATTAGTCGCGGGTGAAACTACTTCGGCTATAGATGGAAGTTGGGCACTCTTCGCCCTTTGACAAATATCATAGTCTTATCAAGCCTATGGAACCATTCCACGATGAGGGTACCTCCCAGAAAGCCAGGAGCCCCAGAGACTAAGGAAAGAAGGAAACAAGGATTCAAATAGAGGATCAAAAGACAGTGCATATGGCTTTGGGGAATATGCCTTTAAAACAAAACTTTTCTTTTGAAAATGCTTCTCTTAAAACCGTTTTGAAAATAATTTTTCAAATCTTTTATCTGATCTGGTAACCTTCAGCTCTGATACCAAGTGAAACTCCCCTCCTCCATTAAGGTCACTCACAAAGGGAATGCCTTAACTTTGGTGGAGCATTTTATGAAAAAGATGCAGATGAATTACAAGGCAGATAAATAAAGCAGCGGAAACAATGTGGTTCAGTCAAGCTTTTACAACAGTTGTCTTAAAAACAGTACATAGTACTTCTGTCTTGATTCAAAAACTTCCAAGTATAAAAGAAGCATAAAAATAACATCGATTTATTACCTAATAGAGTAAAGCAAGCCATATCTGAAATGAGACTGAATCCAAAGAAATACATGATGATCTTGAAGCAACAAGTAATCCAAGCTAAGCAGAAGGGTTTCCTCCCTGAGAAGCGCGGAGGGGGGGGGAAGAAAAGAGGCGAAACAAGACTAGGTCAGACATAAGTCTGGTAAGTCCAGCTACCTTCAGCATATGAACAAGCAAGAACAACATGACATGAATTAAACTGAATAAAGACATAAGCATGATGATAAGTAACATAGGTTACACAGGATAAGCAATAGGCAAGATAAACTAAGTACAACATCGCATGTTAACTATTCTCTGCTTCGCTACTACCCTGTTATTCTGATTTCTATATCTCTGCACCACCAAATGAGTGTCCCAACTAGTAATCTGTGTAAAGGATAATATTACAACGTGATCCAAATCCCCGCAGTTGTGGTAGCCTTTAGGTGTACATCTATTATGAGGATTTCACCTCAATCACCGTAATTGCCATGAAGATGTTAGATGTACCCTTACTAACCTATCGATCGGCTCCCTACTTGTACAAATGTTCCATGTGTCTGTGTCAATCGGCCCCCTCTTGCGTGTAGATACCCTGTTCTGGTGCCACCATAAGGTGTATCAATCCTTATGATGGCAACCCGACATGAATCAAGATGCACAGTGTATAACTACTGGTACCCAATGCCTGATTTTTCCCACTCCGGAGTACGTGCATGCCCGTAAACCATTGGAACCTACACTAACGTACCCCCTGCCGTTATCTTTGACCGCTTATAATCAGCCCAGTAATCGTGTCCTACCCTACCTAGATCAGGGTACCGTGATACATCTATGTGGGTTACTGCTGAAATGGGTCCCCGTTATTAGGGTTTCCTACTGGTTAAGTTTGTGGGTCTATATTTACTAATATCACCCAACAACCCAATATGTACTTAACCCTCCCACCGATCTAAGCATGTTTATATAATGGTTAAGTTGTGTGGGCCTATATTTACTAATATTACCCACCAACCCAACATGTACTTAACCTTTCCACAGATTCAAGCATGTTTATTTAATGGATAAGTTTTGTGGGCCTATATTTACTAATATTACCCACCAACCTGACGTGTACTTAACCTTCCCACGGAATCAAGCATGTTTATTTAATGATTAAGTTTTGTGGGCCTATATTTACTAATATTACCCACCAACCCGACATGTACTTAACCTTCCCACGGAATCAAGCATGTTTATTTAATGATTAAGTTTTGTGGGCCTATATTTACTAATATTACCCACCAACCCTGTTCATTCATCAGGTTATATTGGTTAAGTATTTCCCATTTAACTTAACCCCATTCGTTCATCAAGTTATATTGGTCAAGTGTCATTAATCAATTCAAGTTAACTTAACCCACCCACTCGTCATGTCACGTTGGTTAAGTGTATCCTTCTGGCGTTGACTTGACCCTACCTCAAATCATGTTATATTGGTTAAGAGCTGCCCTCTCATGTTAACTTAACCCTTCCCATACGTCATGTTAAATACTGGTAAAGTCTTATCCTCTTGTATTACTTAACCCCACCACATGTCATTATATACTGGCAAGTGTATCCTCTTGTGTTACTTAACCCTACCACAAGTCATTATATATTTTGGATAAGCCTTACCTTAGTTAACTAAACCATACCATCTGTTTAATTAACATGTTATAATGGTTAAGTGTTCCCTTAGTTAACTTAACCCTACCATCTGTTTAGTTAACATGCTATAATGGTTAAGTGTTCCCTTAGTTAACTTAACCCTACCATCTGTTTAGTTAACATGTTATAACGGTTAAGTGTTCTCTTATTTAACTTAACCCACCCATATGTCATATTGGTTAAGTATCATTAACCTAACCCTCACATACTTAGCATGTGTCATTAACATTAATTTATTTATTAATGCACCAACCTCTCACATTAGATATGTGTTGTTGCGGTTACTGGATATGCTGGGCGGTTCCGGGCAGTTTTACACCACGAATCAGTCTAACCTTGGGTTTTTCTTGGGCATGATGCACTAACCTCTCACATTAGATAGGTGTTGTTGTGGTTATTGGATGTGCCGGGCGGTTCCGGACGGTTTTACACCACAACTCAATCTAACCTCGGGTTAGGCATTCTCATCTTTTAGCATATTTACATATTTACGGTGTACATGTAAATTATTCACAATTAAATTATAGCATTAATTATGTTCATAATTAATGGCATATCAATTATACCGTTTTCATGCTAATTACCCAAATTCACCAAAACTAGTCATGATCCCGTTTCTCAAGTTATGCCCAACCAATTCCAATTTCAAGTTATTAATCAAAATACGCTATACCCCGTCTTCCCAAACTTGCAATAATAGTCATTCCCGAAATCACTATGTCATATATTTGGCGTTCCAAATCAATAGTTAAGCCCAATCTAGTTTTAATATTCTAGTTTACAGTGTACGGCTAAAACTTGGTTTACAAGCCAACTAACCCAAACTTGCAGTTATAATGATAACAATGCCCCAATGTCAATTACAAGTTTTGCCCAACCATTTCACCAAATATGTTATGTTCAGTTACTTTTCCCGATTATGTTATGCCAATATTGTCAATTTCATGTTTATGCCCCAATAACCCAAACCTTCCCCGTATTCCCATCGTACATATATCGCGATTCAACCTAGATTATAGGTCAATCTAGATTCACAAATCAAAAGGAAACAAATTGGAATAATATGACAATGATAGGCATAAGAACTGGCAAAAGATGATAGTCCCAAAACACAAGAATTACAGATCTAATAGAATTACAGCATAACTGAATAAACTGATTTAGAATCATTGCAGGCATATAGATCTGATTATGAACAATATTATGGACATGAAAAGATTGAATAATAAACTAGGTTCGACAACTTGTATAGGTTTGATTGGATCGATAAGAAGCAACCCAAAGTCATAGATTCACAAAGGCTAAGAATAGATCCAAATAGAAAATCAAGCATAGGTCCAAATTCATTTTATTCCATATCCATACTATAATTGGTTGTCTAAATCTGAAAGTAATCGTGAACTTACAAAACAAAGGAAAGTCTTGTTTTCTGGAATCTGTATTCTGAAACTGAATTGCTCGCCTTTGATGTAGATCGTTTAATACTCTAAATTAGATTTGATTTAATTTGATTCTTGCTTTAATCTTGCTTTCTAGTTTGATAAGAGATGGTGGCTAGATTAGGATGATGATTGACAGCTAGTGGCTCCTTGGAATGAATTTGTGTTGTTTAGGGTTTAGATTAAGGTTGCTTATATAGAAGTCTAGGATTGTTTAGAGCCCTTAGATGAACTAGGAGTCCATCAGAACCACCCAGCTCAAATACACATCATACGGCCACTCAGAAGAAGACACATCATCATAGAACACTCCATAATTCTGTGCTAGATCAGTATGGGTGCACTTGGCAAGTGCGCTAGTGCATTTTTGTACCGGCGCATTTGTGAAGTGCGCCAGTGCATTCTGGTCGACTTCCGGTTTTTCTGCCTAACTTCGTTCGTCCATATCTTCTTCATAAGTATCTGTTTTACGCAAACTCGGACTTTATCTCAAGCAGAATTTCGAGATGAATGCAATAGCGTAACCCGTTTCATTTAGTTCTTCTTTTAATAATTAGTTATTCTTTAATTATCTCTTATGTCTTGTTTTAAAATTACGGGGTGTTACATAAAGTTATTTCACATTAATTGAAGCCTTATAGCCTTGTCTTTAAAGCCAAAATCATGATGCTTATTTTCTCTTATCACTTTTGAATTCCATGCGCAAATTCATCATAAATATTGATTATGAATGAACAAATGGTAGGGTACTTGGATGAAATTTTCAAAATGTCCATATATAAAAAACAACAACATGGAAATGTATTTTTTTATTATATGGAAAGTAAATCAAAATATATTACAAAGTCGGTTTTCCTACTGTTATGTGGTTATACTAGTATATTTAAAGTTTTACTTTTATGTGCTTGTCCACTCAAATTAAACTTCACATTAATCTATGTTTTGAATTTTGAGAAGCTTTTATTACCAATGAATGTTTTTTTAACATAACTATTAATATTTAATAGTCATAAATTAATATATTTTGTGTAATCAATTGCCTTTTGTTGTATTCATATTATTATTTTCTCATATGCTCTTTATCAGTTGAAGAATTAATCAGTCTATACCTACCTAAATTTCAATAATAAATTTTCTATACTTTTCTTCTAAATGATTATATTTTTTTTCATCTATCCTACTAGACATTTATAAATGCTTCTTTTCTATCCTCTTTATTTCCAATTAAATCTCACGTCTTTGGTCACAACTATTGCAGAGTATTGAAGGAAAAAAAATCTTTTTGAAGTCATTTATTTCATGTGTAACTTAACATAAAAAATATGGTTAAAACCAGAAAAACTTAAAAAAAAATTGATTCATTTAAATTTTAGAGGATGTTACATGTAAGCTATGATAGCTATAAATTTACGATTAAAATTATTCATAGTTTGTCGCTTTTTAAAGAACTTACATTTCTTTCCTATTTTTCTTGAATCTCATGAATTCAAACTTTCTATTTGGCTTGTTATTAACAGTCTTTTAAAGAATACATCTTTAGTTTTTTCAAAAATTTACATTGTTAATTTTTTTTATTAGAAATAATTTGTTCCCTAAAGATTTATTTTCAACTTCTTTCCAAATTTGAAAATTTTCACAACTTAAGCCTATATGTTAAACGTTTCATGTTTTCTTCAAAATTTCATTTTTACAAATAATTAGGTGATACTATAAAAAAAATCATTATTTGTAGGTTTCCTTGGAAAACCTTTGTCAAATTGAAAAAAGAAACATGTTTATTCTTTTCCTTAAAACTTTCTTACTTTACCGACTATTTTAGTGACTGAGATTGATGTCCACTTTTCTACGGAAGGTCGCCGCTTTTATTAAATCCTTTCTTTAACATTCATTTTTTTATTCTTTATAAATGTCCTTTATTCCCAATTTATCCATTTTAAGTAAAACTCGTTCCTACGAACATTTAATTTCTTATTCAAAGTCAGATATTCATATCTTCTTGCAAATGGTCTTATGTTCCTCATTAATAAATTATGTTTCCTATATCATTAAGCATATTAGCCTTTGGTGCACTTTCCAAATATTAAATTTTCATATCTCAAATTACATTAGTTTACATCATTAATAAAAAATGTGCTTTCATTTCTTATTATAACTTAACATATTCATTTGCAATGGAAATTAGTTTACTCGTATTAATGTTAGCCTAATGGACATTTATTTTAAATTCATTCTAACCATCTCTCCCTTATCTTCACAATAAATGACATTAAGGTTATTAAATTAATTCTCATTTATTTATATAATAAATATAGAATTCCAATTCTTTCCATACATTACCAATTCTATGGGTATATTCAATCATATGAGTATGATTTTTCAAAATGACAAGGAAGCATGTTTATCACTATATGACTCCTAGAGTATCTCTGAAAAATAAGACCAAGCCTTTCCTAGAAGGTCCTACAGATTGTGACACCCCATGCCCGTTAATGTTACTCATAAGAGAATGCACTAAGTTCTGTGAAGTGCACTAGCTAAATAGTACAGAAATTTACAGAGAAAATATAAAATAAGCAACAAAAAATTTTCAACTCTATTATTAAAATAAAACGTAATTCTCAAAAGCAGTTACATCAACCACTTACAAAGTACTTCAAATCTATCTATCAAAACAAAATAACATAATGCGACAAAACAAAGTCATATCCTTGCCACAAGCCATGATGGAATAAAGTCAGAAAGATACATCTCAAGAAATCCAAGTCCAAGCTGTAAGAGAAGTCCTTCACTGTTGAGCGCTTCCACTCTGAGAACCTTGGAGGATGGAAGAAAGAGGTGAAAGAAAAAGGGTCAGACATAAAGTCTGGAGAGTCCCAATGATTTACAAATGTGCATAAAATAGAAATGCAAAGAAATATAAATAAGACTGGATGAGAAACGTATAGTGTCATATAAGGTGAACTAAACTAAACAACATGATAGGCAGGAATAACAGAAATAAACTATGATCAAGTAATGCTTCACATTTATACCTTAAACAGGTATGTATGAACATGTATGTCTGCACCAATACTAGTATAATAAGATCAACACGGTTATAGATCAACAGGATTAACAACAGGGTTAGGCGTACCCTAATTACATAACCATTTTAATTGTTAACCTAATTACATTACAGTAGTATTAAGTGTACCCTAATTACTACCCAAGCGATCGGCTCCCTACTACGTAAATACCACGTGTCATTCCCGACAGTAGGGGTATCACTCCTTAACCCAACAATTATATAATACAGACTTATTTACTAGTGTTACAGCGTCTTATCTTCCCTGGTCAGACCCACGCTTATGACTCCACCGGAGCACTCCAGTATCCACCCTTATGCGAACCTCTTACTATCCAGTTCAGTAAATCGTGCCCTTCCCCCACCTAGTGTGAGGCCCCGTATAATAGGATACCAATAGGGATACTGATGGATATGGGTTTCAAACGGAAAATTGACACAAGCCAAACCCCCTAATCTTGTACCCCCAAAACTAGGATTTAAGAGTCCCCAAAACCCGATACAACAGCAAGAGGGACTTCTTAGCTTATTAATACTCATGTTAACCTAGCAGGTTTATGTTTACTAAAAAGCATGGTTGTAATTATTACATGTCATTATGTGTGTACAACCCTACCCCATAACACCTGCCCAGATGCATACAATTCCCACAACATGTCAATTTATTAAGCTACATCTGGTACTTATAATACTTTAACATGTCATTTGCATAATGTCTGTACTAAGTCAAATCTAACATGTCCAATATATGCTTACTATTCATTAACTATGTTCCCAATTTACACATATACAGTTTTATGCTTGTTATCAATTTACAACCAATATATACATATTATCCCTTTTTATCAGTTTACAGCAAGTCTAAACATGTGTATATTAAACCTTTTTCCCAAATTAGTCCATGTTCAATTACATGCCTATATTCCTCTTTTATATCATTCATTATTACCCCTAATTTATACGTACACTCTAAACGGGTATAGCCTAGGCTTCCAAAGGACTAAGCTTAGCGTAAAATAAAAAGGGAAAACAGAGGAGGGAGAAGAATAGAATGAAATCACATAGGCATATAGGAAAGACTGGAAATAAACATAGAAAAGGGAAAAAGGGAGATAGATACATAATACTTGTTAAATGTCCAACATTACAGGCATATGCTTTTCGATCACAATGACATAAGTGTTTAACATGTATACATATGTTCTACTATTACTATGGCATAAATGTTTAACATGTATAACATTTCTTCTTACAAACACTGCATATCCTAACCCAATTTTATTTAACTGTCATGTTTAAAAGTCTAAGAAATCAAATCTGTAAATGACAAAAACTCACAGTGGGTCTTGGAGAAGAAGAGAATAAATCTCTTATATATATGACACTATGCCGTAGAAAGTCCAATCCAAGTTATATGTATGCAAGTCCTGATGTTGTCTCTGTTTGATCCTATCCTCAGCAGCATTCCCCCATTATATGTTTATATTTTTTTAGAATAAATTCATGGAGGCAGAAGAAGGTATGAATAATTTTTGTGAATTGGGAATCGGAGAAGCCACCTATTTCTAGATTCACAGAGTCGACCACGGCCTTTAAATTTTAGGTTTTAAATCCAGTCCGTACACTTAGCGTTGAGTCAGCAATGAATACAATCCACAAAATAGTCTAGGTTCTCAGAATGGATCTGTCCAGATGGCTCGACCAACTCCCCTTTAGGTCAATCCGGACCGAGCATGGGTCATCCCATAACGGGCCTGTTCCCCGCTCGTTTTCCCACCTCGTTTCATTCTGATTTTCTGGAATTATTTTAACATTATATTCATATATATCGTTTTACACAAATTGGGATCTATCTGAACCATAATTCCAAGATGAACGTAACAGTAATCTCGGGTTTACTTAATTCTGAATATTTAATTAAGTTTTTCTCAATTTATCATCTTAATGTATGGTTATAGTGTATTAAATTCTTGGGTGTTATATTCTCCCCTACTTAAGGATTTCGTCCCCGAAATTTCCAAGATAAGAAGAATGTACTATCCTAAAATCCACCTACAACTATCTACTTATCCATCATCCACAAGCATCCATTGTTCTTAAGAAATTTCTAATGTTTGTATGAACATATGCAAGGGTGTCATGTGTATATGTCCTTACACTAATGCGAAAATCAGGCGGTCGACTGATTTTGTTGACCTCCTTAATGCAATATGTGTTTGTGCCATGAATCCAAAAATCTATGTAAATAATACTATTGTATCAATAAAACAAATTGACCCTATAACAATGGTGTAAAATCGTTGTAATATCATTTTACAACAGTGCCTCTACCATCGTGTATGCAGAAGTTATAATATATTAAAATCTTTTACAACTTTTCTGCATTGTTGCAACATCGTTGTAATTGGGTTATTTAACAATAGCTATATACCATTGTAATAAATTTTAGTACAACTCTAGTTCTCTGTTGTTGTATATACTACATTAAAGTAAGAGCAAACGTATAATGACTTTTGTCACCGTTGTAATAAGCTGTATTACAACTTTTATCCCCGTTGTTGTAGATATTGTAATATTGTGAGATCATAGATATAACAACATTTTTAAACCGTTGTGAGTTCCTTAATATTACAACATTTTACACCGTTGTTACTTCCATGATATTACAACATTTTTCACCATTGTAATATGGCTTATTACAACTTTTTTTTTTCTGTTGTAATTTAAATAGACCTGACTAGTAAAACAATTTCATATATATTAATAATAATATGATTCACTTTTCAATGCAATAAATATTACTACACGGAATATTCATATATATCACTTAACATAATATATTCGATCAACATAAAACACACGTACATAGTACATCATCAACTTAACCCGTCACCAAAAACATAACCGTTTCAAAATACATACATGATCTAACCCAAAATATACATAAGAAAGATGGAAGTTTTGTCTAAAAAAGGTTGCATACCCTAAGAAAGCACTCTAGCTGAAGGCAATGTAATTTTTATTCTAAGCCACAGTCGATCCAACAGCTTTTCAATAGTAGTCATTTCGGAATTCGGCTTCCACAAGAAAGCTTCTGCATCCACCGCGCATTAATCCAAACTTTCCAACCTTGCAATCCAAGTTTTTTAAAGTGCACCAAAGCTTTTAGATCAGTAGATACCAATGTTCCTTCTGCAACTACTTGTCTGTCCCAATTCAATATTTTACATTTTCTTCCCTAATTTTCTTTAGCGTGCACTATTTTTCTACCTTGATCTTTTTAAGCGTTCATTCCAATTTGTTTAGACTATTGAACTGGTCTTCTACCCTAATCATTAACAGCTTTCTTTCCAATTTGTTTAGACTATTGAGCTGTTTTTCTGCCCACATTTTCAACTTCTTGCTTTTCATTTTCAGCTGCTTGTTGTCCAATTTGTTTAGACTGTTGAACTGTCAAGTTATTGCTTCCACGGTGTGACTGCAAAAAAAAAGTAATTTTAATAAGTTAAGTATAAAAAGATTGTGAATGAACTGAGAAATGACTCCTCTCTTTACCCAGTGCAAAACTAATATAATAATGTGGTAAGTAAAATAAGAAGAATCAAACACAGTAGTACAACATAGATACAAGGACCATATGGATACCAGATCTCAACAGCCGAAATATTTCAGATTGCCTTTTACAGTCAAAGTTAAACGAAAGCCACTAAATTATTAATACATAATGTTGTTCTACCTTTGGCCACAACTTCATACTAATACTATAATTTATAAGACTTTGTAATCCCCCCTTAATTCATTTTCTCTTCTGTTTTAGCATATAAAAATTTGAACACAAGCAGTATATTAATGGTTACTGGTTAAATTAACAGATTTGGATCCAACTCTTGACTTATTTTCGGGAACTAAAGAGAACAAGACTTGTACTACAAAGCCCGAAATGAAACAGTTAACAATAATTAACAGATTTGGTTGAAATGTATTTACTTCACAAGTAAATGAAATGTATTTGCATTCCATTATTTACCTAGTGCTGCCACTCGGCGATGTAACTCACTAACAAAATCACTGAAGACAAGTGAAATCAGAAGGAGGAGAAGCAGATAGGAGCGATTCACGTCTTATATATTCTCCTAAAACCATAAGAGGTCATTTAAATGATCAACATAAGGTCAAGATATATAGGCTTGAGAAAACTGGGAATGCACTGTGTGCATGTACAGTTCTGGTCAGTTAATTCCTGCATTTTTGGAGTACTTGGGCGCCATTATTGATGTATGATCATGGTTATTGTCATTGTATAATCAAGTCTAGGAGAAACCTCAATGACATTTTTTTATTTTGTACATGCAACATGCTATATCCCTCTATCCCCTTTTTTTCCATAAAAATAAAAATAAAACCTTCTTGTAGTTTAATTACTCTATTTCCATTTTTTTTTTAAAAAAAATCTATCTGAGCCAGTCCAGTTCTGGATCATTATATAACACATATATGTTGGTGTGGACTCTAGATATATGATGAAGTGGCAAAGCGACAATATTTTTCTTAACACGTTATTTGCTTTCACCAAACATTTAAACAAACAAATCGGTGTTGCGAGTTAAAGAAAATCGATTTTCAAATTACTATGAAGTCAAGAGGATTACTCTTCTTAATTAATTGTGGTAATATTGTGGAGACCGATTCAACAAATCTCTTGAATTGACCGCAAAGATAAGAGCAATAAATTTGTAATCTCAAAACGAAATAGCGTTGAAAGACATAAGAAAGGAGAAGAGGATGAAAAAACTTGAATTTGTTGTGATTTCTTGGCGTTTCTGAATCTGTAAAAATGAAGTGTTTCAAATTTTTTTCCAAACATTGCAGATTTAAGTGAGACTTGGTATCCACACAAGACAATGCCACATTAGGGGCTCATTTTACACATTTCTCAATTTACCCAACCCCTCATCGAAATACCTTTTTAACAGTACCCAACCCTCCTCCATTTACTACCCTTAAAATCACCCTAAAATTTCATAGCTCCAGTCAAAAGCATTTCAACGTTCACCAAACATGTCGCCAAAGAATTAAAATTGCATTGTCAAAAAAAAGTTGACGCATTTTAATAGCAATATTCCAATCTCGTAGATCATGAAATGTTACAGCTTTCTATCAATTATACCAATAAAAAAGGGTACCTGAGGCGTGTTAGGATCAGGAGTTGCTAGATTTCTCGCATTACTTGCTTGTTTTTCTTTTAGCTCCTGTAAAGATTGCATGGACTGAAAACTATACTAAACTATAAATACATATATCAGTTCAATTATAAAAAAAAGTCCCCTATAACTATAAATTATTTTATTTTATACATTATGTTCCCATCACATAACCGTCATCTACTGACAATGACGCTTATGAAATGGATGGTTTGCCGCTAGTTCACAACAAGTACCATAGCATTGGATTCTACCTTCAAATCAAATATTAATCATTGTAAACTTAAAATATCAAATTTACCATGTTAGATAAATTCAAATGAACCCATAATGAATGCATATCGACTACGTCACCTCATGATTGACTTTGTGTGTCCTGGCATCAACACATATTTTTAAACAGTTTACTGGTTCTTTGGAATTTTTCTAAATGGTTTAGTTTATTTCGAAAGTTTGAATCCTTCAAAATCACAAGCTAATGCAAATCACCGAAAATGCTCATTTTGACCATTGGCTCTGAAAGGGCCAGAAATTTCTTATCACTCCTTTGATTTTAAACATATTGCCTCTATGAGGTATGTAAATTTGAAAAAGTTCATGAGGGATTTTAAAATGATTGAATGAGCAAGAAGGATCCAAAATATATAGGCTATATACAGGGTATGGTTTATTGTATATACATAGGTCATATAAAATTAGCTCAAAATAAATATGATTATGGTCATATAAAACTAGCACAAGTGGGAAGCCGTAAATTTGAGAATAGTTCATTTCCCTTTTAGATGATGGTTTACTACAGGTATGGTTCATTAAATATTGCTCGCATGAAACTAATGGGAAAGTCGGAATGCCAACTAAAAACAGCTATACAACCACATAAATTAGAGTATAATCTTAAAACTAATGAATTTGGCAGCAAACTGAGGGCAATAGCCACACCTGCTGCCGACAATAACTTGGTTTCTAATTAACAGGAAAACATGAAAAATCGCCATTAAAATAAATTTATAATTAACACTTACCATCAACATCGAAGTAAGCTCCTATACTTTGGTCTCCAAGCCACTGACTTGGTTTCGCAATGCATGTACTTCACCTGATGAGTAACCCCGAATGCGAAGCTGAGATGGTACAACCCCAAAACCAAGCCCTCTTACACGTCCTCCATGCTCCTGACCAAAAAGCTTTGACACGCCCTCTTGAGTTACTGATGTTCCTCCCTGAGAATCCTGACTTGCGGCATTATGATGATTTGTTATCTCAGACTACAAATACAAAAACAACCAATATTTAGAAGTTAAAATTAAAACTACATTAACAATAGCAACAGTTTCTTATATTGTATATTTGAACTTATTCTTACTATGCATTCGGCAATAACTGAATTCGGAGGTTTTCCATCATTTCTAGTGTGGCCTTTGCACCACAATTCATCTCTAGTGATACTAGATGTTGCCTTTTCCTTTTTCTGCAAAAATAGCTTAATTAACGTCTTAAGAATTACTAGTGATAACAAATAAAAATTGATTTAACAATATTTTTTTACCATTTCTTCTTCCAATCTTGCATAACCTTTTCTGCTCATGGTGTGTTGAAGTTTATTCTTTTCTCTAATACTTTTGATTCTTTGGCTTGTTGCCTATAAGATAAATTCAATAAATATGATATAGGAAAATGTAATATATTTAACAGTTAAAATCAATCAGACAAAAATAACCACCTCAAACTTTTCTGACAATTTTTCATTTACAAAATCATTCCACTCTTCAGCGCTCTTTATATTTAACGGTTTTAGGCCTGCTAAAGTATTGGTAGAGTCGAGATTTTGAGATACTTTTTTGATAGCTGCAACTAACTTTGATTTCGACTCCTCCCATCGCTTTCTTATTATCATTAACAAGTAATCCTTATACACTGTATCTACCTTGAATCTTGACTACACCAAAAAAAACCCGCAGATTAGTCTCTAACAGTATTGCAAAATGCAATGTTGTACCATAGGCATGTGCATAATGCATATCGCACATAGAGAGAACTATAGCAGGTATATAATATGTTGCTTTGAATATTGAGACATATAGGTACTCTAACATAAATAACATAGAATCAGTAAAATTAAATACAATTGAAAGCCAAATTTTATTATTCACTTGCTCAAGTTATTGCCAACAGTTGGTATACAAGTCAAATATCAGTACCTATATACAAGTCCATAGATCATCCCTCAAATAATCATCGACTTTCCTCCATGAGCTAATGGTAAAAGGCACCATCTCCCTTGCTAGAGTACTAATATATGACGACAAATGTTTGGAATAGTACCTATTGCTTGTCCGCATTCATTAAATTCAACTTCCCTCTTCTCATCCGGTATCATAGCTAGTGATTTCAACATCGTTCTACCTCTCTTTTTTCTAGGTTGCGCCAATCTACGACCTTCACTTGAATCCGGTTGAAGTTCATTTGGACTGGAATCTGAGGTGGTTGTAGTTTGCTGGAAGTGTAGTTGACGGACAGAGGGTTGTACTGGGTTTGTATTATCGAAGGAGCTGTTACTGGAAGGAGGCGGCTGAATCTGGTTTGTAGTGTCGACGGGGATATTACTGGAAGGAGGGGGCTGAATCTGGTTTGTAGTGTCGACGGGGATGCTACTGGAAGGAGGAGGGGGCTGCATCCGTTTTGTAGTGTGGCTGTAACGACCCGGGACTTCGCGATCCTGGTTATCGACATAAACTCAATGTCGACTATCCAAGCATCGGAAATACCAGATAGTTAATGAAAGAAATTAGAGGGTGAGAAAAGGTAAGATAGAAAATTAGAATAGAAGAAAAGGAAGAACATACAACATCAGAGTAACACGAATCTCACAGCGGAAGGAATAAAATATAGTATACCACATAACTTGAAATCAAAACTGTAAAGGCCTGTAAATCCATACCGATTTGAGATGACTAATTACAACCCAAATGACACAAAATTACGCATCTTTAATAGAAAGAAGTTAGAATATGAGAAAGATAAGATAGAATTAATAGAAAAGAAGAGTAAGAAGAACATCAGAATCTCACAGCGGAACGAGTAAAGTATAATATATCAAATCTCTTTATAAAAAGAACTGTATATGTACATACCAATCATCAGAGTACATCATATATCAGATACAACGGAAATAAACTCTAGATAACTAGCAGTGAAGCCTCCTACTTCCAGCTCTTGAAAGTCCAGCAAAACCTGACCTGGAAATATGCTCGGTTTGACCCGAGCACATTTGATTTAAAACAAAATTCACCCGGATCAGTCTGGAATACTTTCAGTGGTAAATTCACAATAACAGTTTTGATATATCAAGATCCAGTGATATTATAATAGTGTCTATCAATCACAAATAAATAACCAAGTAGTAGAACGCTTGCATCTCACGCTCTACATATTTATTATATAATCAAAAACCGCAGGGCGCTTATTGGAGATTGGATTCCAACAGACAAGGTATGGGAGCACCTTCCGATCAGTGTACTCTAGAGGGTATACACGGCGGTTCAACAAGAACGTCTTGCAACCCGGCCTCACATGACCGACCACTCATTTAGCTTGAGTGTATCGAATATATTGCCACCACGGTTGTTGGCCATCCAACCGTCATCCGAAGATACAGAATCGAAAGAAGAACAAATATGAATTTTCTCTAGATCGATGACAGATATACCCTGCTTGGGAATGACCCATCTAGCCATGCTGCCCTGCCCAACTTCGGTCATTTCCTGGTTGTGAGGCTAGAGGCTACGTTTATCTTCTAGAACAGAACACCATCGTTCACTTCGAATGCCACATCGTCAAACCCGTCAAATCACTAATCGATTTCTCAAAAACATTACGGGTTTAAAAAAAACAAAGAGAGACGAATTTCTCCGCCACCAGACATAACACTTTTAAGAGATCAACCTTACGTGATTCATTAGGAATACTCTGTCGGACATTCGTCCATACAAGTTGTCCTGGGACTGGACAAACGAAGGCATCCTCCTACTGCATCCCATATAGGAGTCACCCCAGGAATCAGTAGCGAGAAGTCCTTGCAATCCGTAGATTCCAACCACGACAAAACCACAGTGTATCTTTGGCTGCTAAACCAGAGATTATAAGTAGTTATTCCGCTTTATGAATATCTAAAGTTCTCAATTTCTCCGTCTTCATTCTCTTCAAGTTGGTTTCATACGCGACGTTGATTCGAACTGGTTTTGGGACCAGTTCCCATCCCGGTCTCTTCGAAACGACACGTCAAAAGGGTCTAATATTTCATTGATAGTTTGGTGTTTTAACTATCAATGTCAAAACGGTATGGTCAAGTAAACTGGCAGCTCAGATCTTTTAACTTAACTTATTTATTAAAACATTTCATCGTTTCTTAAATACGATATTTATATTCTTATTTCAAATCTAAATGTTCTCACTACGCTAGATATTATAAACATATCTTTATATAAACACGCACACCAAACTCCGCTTTATCCTTTTACTTCGAAACATCATTGTTCATCTAGTCTATTCCATTTCTTATACTTTGGAAAAACATTATATTCCCAATTTAAGGTATAACTAAAACTATACTTCAAACTCGAGTTACATTACACATTATTTCTTCCATTTCAAAACTCCTCTCAACCTATAATCGTTTACTTAATTCTATTTCTTAAGTAAATACTTATTTTAACTGATCATCTAAGTTTAACTTCTAATCCATTTCATTTGGAAATAAATTATATTAATTGTTATCAACTAACTCCATTATTTATAAATACAGTTCACTTCATTAGTGATGAAACAGATTTGTTTATCACTTTCTTAAATAATCGCTAACTATGTTAATGATTATTATTAAAATAATCCTTTCTAAACCTTATTGACTAAAAAGACAAATGATATTTAAGAATATCATTGAAACAATATTTTGTTGAACCAATTTCATTATATTAACCGTCGAACGATTATCTAATTACCAATTCTAATCTAACAGTTTAAATATCACTACTTATTAAACTGATTTTCCATAAAGAACGACTTATAAACATCGGTTTATTTTTAAATTCCTATTAATATAATTTAAAACTTTACTCTAGTCATAAATATGACTTTAAAAACGTTGATTCGCCCATTGGCGAATTAACAGTTTAAAACAGGGTCTTAGATCGTTTGTTGTCAACAACTTAATCAATACCGTCTTTTGATTAAAAACATCACATCAACATTGAATTTCAATTCAACGTTAAATATTCAGTCAATGTCATTATTTGGGGTAAACAGTTCTATATTTAAATAATATATCAACATACAGTGTAATTTGAGGAATCCGGTCGGATCCCTCCAACCTGTCCATCCCTGCATCACCGATAATAATATATAAACAATATTTAAATCTAATACGACAAATAAAATTTGTCGGCAACCATTAAACAAGCAAGGCACACAATCATCCAATCAACGATAACTTTATATGAATTTAAGACTGCATAGAAATCCAGAAAAGTGTGAGAGTTAACTCACCTTATTTGATTGACGGTTGTTTCATATAATTTTAAATAGACATTTAAAATTACATGAAATTCCAGCTATGTCCGATTTTGACCAAACCCACTTGTGCACGTAGCCTCCGTCGATGCGATTCCAATAAATCCAATTTTTCCCTAACTAATCAGCTCCACGTCAGCATCTCCCTTCACGCGTTCTTCTGGAGCAAACATTTTCAACTCCGACCCTTCCTTCTTTCTAATTAAAGTCCACACCAGCACATTTTAGTGAACATCACGCATTTCTCTTCTTTCATCATTTCCACAACCTGACACCGTTTCCTTCTCTACCTCCCTTTCCATTGTTCGAAGCACTGAACCCATCACCCAGTCGCAGTGACTTCCATGCAATTCCTCTTCTCCTCTATACAATTTTTTTGTACTTTACATTCTTTTCTTTAAACCATTCACACGTCATTCTCCTCCCCTTTCGGCTTCCAACACTAACTGATCTCTCTTATTTTCTTTTTACAGACAACTTATTCCCTTATATTCATCTCCACCTTTTCGTTCACACACAGTACACACCATTCTTCTCTGCATTTCACATAAGCACAGCATGAACCCAACCTGTTGTCCATTTCACGTGCAGATGCTCCTGTAGCCATATTACGTGACTAACTTCAACCGCCTTTCCCTTACTTACAATGTTCTCAGCACGTTCTCATGAGCCATGCTGTAACACCCCATGAATTCTATAACATTAAGTTTTACAAATTAAAGTGTAATTAATTCTAAATGAAAGAATTAAGGGAAACGGGTTATGCCATTGCGTTCGTCTCAGAATTCTGCTTGAGATAGAGTCCGAGTTTGCGTGAATCGGACTCTGTATGAAGGAGTTATGACCTTCGGAAGTTTCAAAATAAAATTTAAAATTCAAACAACTCGGTTTCAAGTTCAAAATTCGAAAAATAAGCTCAAACTGGGCTGGGTGGGAAAATTCCCGCCCAGGGACCAGGTCGACCATAGGGTCGACCTTGGTGTCGACCTGGTCACCCCAGGTCGACCATAGTGTCGACCTGGGTGTCGACCTGCTAGTCGACCCACCCGGTCGACCTGGCTGGCTGGGTCTGGCTCTGGCTCGAATTTCTGTGGCTCGGTGTGTCATTGGGGCTTACATGTCACCTCTTGATTGGCTCTTTGGACTTTGTATGGTCTAGATTCCTCCTGTCTTCATCTGACGGCTAAAATGATCTAAAAATCTATATATACACCCTAAGTCTCAACTAAAATTCACAAAAAAAATAAGATTGGAGTCGTCATGCTGCCAGGAAAGAATTGAGCATAGCCGTCAAGAGAGAGGAGCTTAGAGACGAATCAAATTAAGAAGAGAACTAAAGCTTAATCAAATTATTCAAAGCAACGTTTATCTACCCAAAGGAACGCATCTCAATTTCAGAATTCAGAATCCAGAATCCAGAATTCAAGATTCTGCATTCTTTGTAAGTATAGTGATCTTCCAGAATATGAATAAAACTGTGACGTGATTCGATGTAAATGAAAATAGAATTGTGTTATTGTATAATAATGATATGAATTCTATGTATTGTAATAATTCTGTCATGACTTGTGTATTGATATTTGTGGCATAAATTGATTGACGCAAGCCTATTGGACATTTGTATATGAAAATAATGGCACTTGCAAGTTTGTGCCAAAAACTAGAATTTGATCCCTTTATGTTTATGTTGATGGCATGGACTATATACATTCCCTAAGTCTAAGTTGAAGCTTATGTAAACACGTACTAGATTTGAGACCTTTTATGCCTACATGACTCAAAACCTATGAACACATTCTTATGTTTATTTGCAAGTATAATTGGATCTATGTTAAGTACCGTTTGGGTTACATAAACTATGCAAGTTCATGTTGAAATAGGCTATATGATTAGATGTTAAAATTGGATATTTTGGTGAATATACAACATGTTAGTTTTGTGGTTGACATTATGCACAGTTAAACATGTTTAAACCCAAGTTTGTATAAGCCTAAACTATGCCATTTCATATGACACCTACTTAGTTATACTCTGATTTGAATGCAAGTTCACATGACCCATAATTTATGTTAGTTGAATCGCTAAATTGCAAGTTCATGCGCTACACACCTTTATGTATTGTAAAATATAACATGTTCTTGATTTCCCCTTTTTCTCACGTTTATAAAGTTGGGCTGAATTGTGTTGAGCCCAACATTTGTTATAATGTTGCGAACGTACAAACGGGGGTAATAACATTGGGTGTAAAACATGAAAAATATATGTTGGCATGTTTGGCACATGCCAACGACAATGACATTTAAGAAGTATGAATTGTTATACCCAAGAATAAAGGACATGTCATTTACATATAAAATTGAGAAGTGATAAAATATGTAAATTTAGAAAACACGGTATGCTTAACCCGAGGTTGGATTGAGTTGTGCCTGCCTGGACCTGCCCGACTGTCTAGTAGTCACAACAATATCTATCCAATGTGGGTGGTTAAGCATTGAGCCCAATAAGGACCTGAGGTTAGACTGAGCTACGGTGTAAACCTGCCCGGGACCGACCGGCACATCCAGTAACCGTAGCAATATCTGTCTAATGTGAGTGGTCGGTGCTTTAAGAGGCTAAGGACAGATGGTAGGGTTAAGTCAACTAAAAACACTTAACCAAATTCAACATGTTAACAAGAATTGATGGGTGAGGTTAGGTAAATACAAACACTTAACCACTTAACATATTTGACTAGAAAACCCTAGTAACAAAGGACCCGTTTCAGTAGTAACCCAAGTTATGTGTCATGGTACCCTGAAACTAGGCAGGGTAGGGCATGATTACTGGGCTGATTGTAAGCGGATAAAGAGACGGCGGTGGGTGCAACAGTGTGGGTTCTAACGGAGTGCGGGCGTGCACACACTTCGGAGCAGACAAACAGGGCACTTGGGGCACCAGTAGTATAACCAATGTATTCTAGAATTGTGTTGGGCCCGCCACCATGGGTCTTGATACACCCCATGGTGGGACCAGCATAGGTATCTACAATTCGGGGGGCCGTATGACACATATGTTTATGCGAGTAAGGGCCGATCTTTAGAAAATGGGGATCACTTCACCCTCAACATGGGGTGCCAGTTAGAATAAGCTCAAGTAGGTGCAGAGATATAGTGTGGGTGCGATAGTACATTCGATTCTAAACGACACTTCCTTAGCTTGTGATACTTTCCTGTTTTCAGTTTATATCTATCATGCCTCTTTTTCTTATTCACATACTGAAGAGACACTAGATTTACTCAGGCTTTATGTCTGACTCTATTTTCTTTTCGTCTTCTTTTCTTTCGTCCCCCCCCCCCCACCAGGTCCACAGGGAGGAAACAACCCAGCCTAGTCAGACTCTTTGCAAGCTTCAAGACGTAGATGTATGGTTTGGATCTCTTTTGCTCGGATTATGGCTTTGGATATCACTATGGGGATTTTTGTTACTTTATTTATGTTTTATGCTTCTTTAATAATCAAGACAGTAATGAGGTTGTAATGTTGGAAGTATTTTGAGACAATTATGGAAATGTTTTGTATGAACACGTATTGATGAAATAAAAGCCTGTTTGTTTTCCGCTGTTTAAAATATGTGTATTTATATCTGTCTTGTGTTTATCTGTGACTTTTACTTATAAACCTCCACCAAAGTTAAGGCATTCCCTTTGTGAGTGACCTTAACGGAGGTGGGGTGTTTCACTTAGTATTAGAGCATAGGTTTACCAGATAAGATAAAAAAAATTAAAATTGTTTTCAAAAGGAAGTTTAAAGAAGCATTTTTCAAGAAAAAGTGTTATATTTTTAAAAAGGCATAATCCCCCAAAGCCATGTGCATTATCTCTCTCTATCCTTCGTTTTGAATCTTTCCTTTCTATTTCAGCATGTCTGGAGACCTTAACCTTCCAGAAGGAGTACCGATACCCGACTAGTTTAGGAGGTACTTAGAAGCAAGTGCCAATGGCGCGGGCCCAGCATTCATTCCTCCTCCAGTGGTCACGGTTCCTCCTCCTCCTCCTCGTGGAAATTCCTTTGCAAAAACTTGTAGAGACTTCAAGGCTATGGGTGGAAAAGACTTTTATGGGACAGAGTCCTTTGTTGGAGCAAGAAACTGGCTAAAGGAGACCGAGGATCTGTTTGTCATCTTCGGAGTTGATGACAGGCAAAAGATACAGCTAGTAGTGAGGTTGCTTAAAGATGAAGCTTCCTATTGGTGGGAGATTACCAATGCTCAGAGGCCAGTGGAAACATGGGAAGATTTCAGGACAAGATTTGAGATGAAATTCCTCTCCCAAGCTAAAAGAAGCCTGCAAATGGAGAAGTTCCTAACTCTTAAACAGGGGAGCATGACGATCAGGGAGTACGTCAATCAGTTTAATCAACTGGCCAGATTTGGGCTGGACTTAGTAAACACCCAACATAAGAAGGCGCTTCGCTTCGCCAAAGGTTTGAATGAGCCTCTACACAGCCTTGCTATGACCCATATATCCACGGGAGCGACTTATGAAAGTTTGGTGGACATGGCATTGCTACACGAGGAAGACAACGGCAAGAAAGAGACTAAGGTGGAAGAAAAGAAAGAGGGTCTACAAGCTAAGAAAACAGACTTCAAGAAAGGAGGGAAGAACAATAAGCCCCGTGAGAGAAGAAAGTGCAATTTCTATGGCATTGTTGGACATATATAGAAAGACCGCCGAAAGAGGAAAGCAAAGATGAGCGGGTGCTTCCATTGCGGAGAGACTGGGCACTTGGCTAAGGACTGCCCAAAGAAGCGAGGGCAGGGACAGAAGGCTGGATCCACTTAAGGGGGTCAAGTTCATGCACCGGTGGCACCTCCACAGGAACGAGGTAGTAATATTTCTGTAGAAAGTGTAGTCTATCTTTATGATCATCCAGTTCACACACTTTTTGACTCTGGCGCATCACACTCCTTTATTTCATCTTCCTTAGTAGACTCTCTGCATCTAGACACTAGTATGGTAGAGGATCCCTTAGTAGTTTCAAATCCAATTGGGGGCTCCGCTTACTTGTCAATGGTTTGTTTGGGTTTGAAAATCTCTATTCTCAACGTTGAGTTTAGTTGTAATGCCTTTGTTTTGGGCTTCTCGGGATATGGTTTGATCTTTGGCATGGACTGGTTATCCAGTAATGGTGCCATTCTTGATTGTGAGAAAAGAGTAGTTAGACTCTTGACTCGGCTTGGTAACACTCTAGAAATTTCTTGTAATCCCTTGAATGTTGTTATGCTTAGTTATCTAGAGTCGCTTGATGCTTCTGATGAGAATTTGCAGTCAGTTAGAGTAGTCCGGGAATATCCGGATGTCTTTAAGGAGGTGAAGGGCTTACCTCTGAGGCGGGAAATAGACTTTCACATATATCTTGTGGATAATGCAAAGCCTATAGCTTAACCTGTCAGACACATGGCTCTAAAGGAGAGAAAGGAGCTCAGTAAGCAGGTTAAAGAACTTCTTGAAAAGGGGTTCATTAGACGGAGCATTTCGGAATGGGGTGCTCCAGTGGTGTTCACAACCAAAGCGGACGGTTCGCTTTGCCTTTGCGTCGACTATAGGGAGTTAAACAAATTGACCAAGAAAAATAGGCACCCTCTTCCCCAAATCGACGATTTGTTTGATCAGCTTGTAGGTGCGTTGGTCTTCTCCCAACTTGATCTGGCAGCTGGGTTCCATCAGCTAAGAGTAGCTGAAGACAGCATTGATAAAATGGCGTTCAGAACCCCAGACGGTTTCTTCGAGTGGCTTTTCATGCCTTTCGGCTTGACAAACGCACCCGCTTGTTTCGTAGACCTAATGAGCAGAGTGTTCAGAGAATTCCTCAACAAATTTGTGGTTGTCTTCGTAGACGATATTTTGATCTTCTCAAAGAATGAGGAAGAGCATGCTCAACTTCTGAAAGAAATCATGGATACTCTCCGAGCACATCAGCTGAAGGCAAAATTTTCCAAATGCCACTTTTGGAGAGAAGAAGTAAGGTTTCTTGGGCATGTGGTGTCCAAAGAAGGGTTGGCCGTGGACCCCGCGAAAGCATTTGCGGTGCAAGATTGGAAGGCACCAAAGAATGCAACCGAAGTCAGAAGTTTTCTAGGACGTGGCAGATTTTGTTTCTAAGTGTAGGATATGACAACAGGTCAAGGCGGAACAAAAGAAGCCTGGAGGACTGCTTCATCCTCTAGAGGTCCCACAGTGGAAGTGGGATATTATTTCAATGGACTTCGTTGATGCGCTGCCTAGGTCGAGAAGGGGTAATACTAGCATTTGGGTAATAGTGGATAGGCTTACAAAAAGCGCCCACTTTTTACCTGTCAAGAGTAGAAGGACTGCCTCATCTCTAGCTTCTCTTTACCTTAAGGAAATAGTTCGACCCCATGGGATACCCTCCAGCATTGTTAGTGACCGAGAACCAATCTTCATAAGCGAGTTTTGTTGGAGTCTGCAAGAAGCTGTAGGCACACAGTTAAGTTTGAGCACGGCCTATCACCCCCAAACCGATGGCCAGACGGAAAGGGTAAATAGAGTTCTAGAGGATCTTTTAAGATTTTGCGTTCTTGACTTTGGAGGGACATGGGAGGATCACCTTCCTTTAGTGGAATTTGCCTACAACAACAGCTACCAAGCTACCATAGGCATGGCACCCTTCAAAGCCTTATATGGAAGACCATGCAAATCACCAACTTGTTTGTGGGAGTCTACAGATAAGCTTATATTTAGGTCAGACATGATCAGAGAGACCTCAGAGAAAGTGGACTTAATGCGAAGAAGGATGAAGACAGCCCAAGATAGACAAAAATCCTACGCAGACAAGAGAAGGACCGACCTTGAGTTTGAAGTTGGGGACAGGGTTTTCCTTAAGGTATCTCCTTTAAGGAACGTCGTTCGCTTTGGATCCATAGGAAAGTTAGCACCAAGATTTGTAGGGCCATTTCCTATCATCGAGAAGGTTGGGAAGATGGCCTATAGATTAGAGCTACCCGAGAGACTGGCCGGAGTTCACAACGTCTTTCATGTTTCTCACCTCCGGAAGTGTTTGCATGAGTCTGCGGAAGTGGTGGAACCTAGCATTCTAGAAGAAGCCGAAGTGGAACGTGAAGCAACTGTGAGGAGAGTTCCAACCCGCATCTTAGGAACGGAAGTGAAAAAGCTACGCAACCGCGAAGTCAAACTCGTTAAAGTTCAGTGGAGCGACGCCGAGGAAGACGCGACTTGGGAAACTAAGGACAGAATACGCGCTGCCTACCCTTTTCTTTTTGAGGGTACATCTTTGATCTCTCTTTTTCCTTAAGTCATGCTTTATCTATCTTTTTAGGTATATCTCCTCGGTCATTTTCCTAACTCCTTAGGTAGAAAACAAATGGATGCGAACATGTATTTGAAAACATGTTATGGATGATGGCTGCAAATGGTTGCTAGTGATTGCTAGTGGTTGCTCGTGGATGCATATACACACACACCCTAGGTTTTAGATCAGCTCAGTCACTTCATATTGCATATGCATATATGTATTCTCATTTGTGTATGGTTGAAACTTGATATGCTGTCATATGGTTGTCGCATTTGTATGAATAGTTGTGCACTCATGTAGAATTACGAGTAGGAAAATTTTGCATACATAATGGATTCATAACACTTACATGATTCTCATTAAGGAGTTCAATTGAATCAGTAGACCACCTGATTTCTGCATTACATAAGGACATGTACACACACCTTGCATATGATCATGAAGCATTAGAAGTCTTTCAAGGACAGTGGACGCCTGTGTTTGTTGATTGAGTAGATGGACGGTTGGATGGTAGGATATACATTCTTCCTAACTTGAAGATTTCGGGGACGAAATCCTTTTAAGAGGGGGAGAATGTAGCACCCCGTGAATTCTATAACATTAAGTTTCACAAATTAAAGTGTAATTAATTCTAAATGAAAGAATTATGGGAAATGGGTTACGCCATTGCGTTCGTCTTGGAATTCTGCTTGAGACAGAGTCCGAGTTTGCGTGAATCGGACTCCGTATGAAGGAGTTATGACCTTTGGAAGTTTCAGAATAAAATTTAAAATTCAAACAGCTCGGTTTCAAGTACAAAATTCGAAAAATAAGCTCAAACTGGGCTGGGCAGGAAAATTCCCGCCCAGGGACCAGGTCGACCATAGGGTCGACCATGGTGTCGACCTGGTCACCCCAGGTCGACCATAGTGTCGACTTGCCAGTCGACCCACCCGGTCGACCTGGCTGGCTAGGTCTGGCTCTGGCTCGAATTTCTGTGGCTCGGTGTGTCATTGAGGCTGACATGTCACCTTTTGATTGGCTCTTTGGACTTTGTATGGTCTAGATTCCTCCTGTCTTCATCTGATGGCTCAAAACAATATAAAATCTATATATACACCCTAAGTCTCAACTAAAATTCACACAAAAAAATAAGATTGGAGTCGTCATGCTACCAGGAAGGAATTGAGTGTAGCCGTCAAGAGAGAGGAGCTTAGAGACAATTCAAATTAAGAAGAGAACTAAAGCTTAATCAAATTATTCAACACAACGTTAATGTACCCAAAGGAACGCATCTCAATTTCAGAACTCAGAATCTAGAATTTAAGATTCTGCATTCGTTGTAAGTATAGTGATCTTTCAGAATATGAATAAAACTATGACGTGATTCGATGTAAATGAAAATAGAATTGTGTTATTGTATAATAATGACATGAATTCTGTGTATTGTAATAATTCTGTCATGACTTGTGTATTGATATTTGTGGCATAAATTGATTGATGCAAGCTTATTGGACATTTGTATATGAAAATAATGGCACTTGCAAGTTTGTGGCAAAAACTAGAATTTGATCCCTTTACGTTTATGTCGATGGCATGGACTATATACATTCCCTAAGTCTAAGTTAAAGCTTATGTAAACATGTTCTAGATTTGAGACCTTTTATGCCCACATGACTCAAAACCTATGAACACATTCTTATGTTTATTTGCAAGTATAATTGGATCTATGTTAAGTACCGTTTGGGTTACATAAACTATGCAAGTTCATGTTGAAATAGGCTATATGATTAGATGTTAAAATTGGATATTTTGGTGAATATACAACATGTTAGTTTTGTGGTTGACATTATGCCAAGTTAAACATGTTTAAACCCAAGTTTGTATAAGCCTAAACTATGCCATTTCATATGACACCTACTTAGTTATACTCTGATTTGAATGCAAGTTCACAAAACCCATAATTTATGTTAGTTGAATCGCTAAATTGCAAGTTCATGCGCCACACACCTTTATGTATTGTAAAATATTACTTGTTCTTGATTTCCCCTTTTTCTCACATTTATAAAGTTGGGCTGATTGTGTTGAGCCCAACATTTGTTATAATGTTGCGAACGTACAAACGGGGATAATAACGCTGGGTGTAAAACATAAAAAATATATGTTGGCATGTTTGGCACATGCCAACGACAATGACATTTAAGCGGTATGAATTGTTATACCCAAGAATAAAGGACATGACATTTACATATAAAATTGAGAAGTGATAAAATATGTAAATTTAGAAAACACAGTATGCTTAACCCGAGGTTGGATTGAGTTGTGACGTAAACCTGCCCGGACCCGCCCGGCTGTCCAGTAGTCACAACAATACCTATCCAATGTGGGTGGTTAAGCATTGAGCCCAATAAGGAACCGAGGTTAGACTGAGCTACGGGGTAAACCTGCACGGAACCGACTGGCACATCCAGTAACCGTAGCAATATTTGTCTAATGTGAGAGGTCGGTGCTTTAAGAGGCTAAGGACAGATGGTAGGGTTAAGTCAACTAAAAACACTTAACCAAATTCAACATGTTAACAAGAATTGATGGGTGAGGTTAGGTAAATACAGACACTTAACCACTTAACATGTTAGACTAGAAAACCCTAGTAACGAGGGACTCGTTTCAGCAGCAACCTAAGTTAGGTATCATGGTACCCTGAAACTAGGCAGGGTGGGGGCACAATTACTGGGCTGATTGTAAGCGGTCAAAGCGACAGCGGTGGGTGCAACAGTGTGGGTTCTAACGGAGTGCGGGCGTGTGCACACTTCGGAGCAGACAAACAGGGCACTAGGGGCACCAGTAGTATAACCTATGTATTCTAGAATTGTGTCGGGGCCGCCACCATGGGTCTTGATACACCCCATGGTGGGACCAGCATAGGTATCTACAAATAGGTATCTACAATTCTTGGGGGCCGTATGACACATATGTTTATGCGAGTAGGAGCCGATCTTTAGAAAATGGGGATCACTTCACCCTCAGCATGGGGTGCCAGTTAGAATAAGCTCAAGTAGGTGCAGAGATATAGTGTGGGTGCGATAGTACATTCGATTCTAAACGACACTTCCTTAGCTTGTGATACTTTCCTGTTTTCAGTTTATATCTATCATGCCTCTTTTTCTTATTCACATACTGAAGAGACACTAGATTTACTCAGGCTTTATGTCTGACTCTATTTTCTTTTCGTCTTCTTTTCTTTCGTCCCCCCCCCCCCCCACCAGGTCCACAGGGAGGAAACAACCCAGCCTAGTCAGACTCTTTGCAAGCTTCAAGACGTAGATGTATGGTTTGGATCTCTTTTGCTCGGATTATGGCTTTGGATATCACTATTGGGATTTTTGTTACTTTATTTATGTTTTATGCTTCTTTAATAATCAAGACAGTAAAGAGGTTGTAATGTTGGAAGTATTTTGAGACAATTATGGAAATGTTTTGTATGAACACGTATTGATGAAATAAAAGCCTGTTTGTTTTCCGTTGTTTAAAATATGTGTATTTATATCTGTCTTGTGTTTATCTATGACTTTTACTTATAAACCTCCATCAAAGTTAAGGCATTCCCTTTGTGAGTGACCTTAACGGAGGTGGGTGTTTCACATGCACTCACAACGTTCTTAGCACATTCTCATGCGTTCAAACAAATGTGACATTCCCATTTTCTTGTTGTTAAAGCCACCGCTCACCGTTCTGCACCAGAGCCGTCATCACCTTTTGTATCGCCTTGTGCAGCTCCCCCGCTTAGCACCTTCCAATCGAGCTTGGCCTCCTTGGTGTCGCGAGAACCGTACTCGTTTTGGACAAGAGATCGACCCCCTCTTTATATATATATTATTTATTTTACCATTTGAAGAATCATAATTTCATTTTGTTTCTCTGTTGGATTGTGAAGGAAACGAAGAGGAGTTGAGTCTCCTTTCTATATTTGTTGTTTTCCAATGAGATAAGCACGAGGTACATGTCACCGTATAGCCTAGGGTTTGAATATAATTAGGTAGGGGAATGGTATGTATATTTTTATTATACAAACAATGACTCGTTCACAAAAAATTAGGCGCAAACAAGGGATGATATTTTCTCAACCTAGGTTCATGCGTGCCTCGTATTTTCTTTTCACGGTAAGGCTAAATATAGGGGTAGCTGTCTGTACATTTACTTGAATTTTCTTCTCACCAGCATGGACACGACTGTACTTAGGTAAGACTAAAAACATGCGATCTGCAGATGAAATTGTCTTTTGACATTGAGAGCTCAGACAACGTATTAATTTGAATGGCGAAGGGTTCTTTTTCCTTTGTCTGTTAGTTAGACAATGCGTGCTACCTATCTATAGGGAGATGGGTTTTGTTTTTATATTAAGGTGATGGTATAGTGCTTGTCCCAGAGATCATGGCGTGAATTGAGGGGATTCTTCTTTACTTAGGTTCATGCTCACCTTAGGGTTAGACCATACACCTTGTAGTGTAGGGAAATGGTTTTGTTGATTTGTAATTAATGTGATTTAATGTTTTGTTTTACTCAACAGTAGGGTAGGTTTCATTAACGTTAGATTTTCTGGGTACGGTGTCATACCAGATTTTATCATTTAGGGATCTCTATTGATAGAAATAAAAATACCGCTGTATCAACCAACACCCCACGATCCCAAAAATATAATAATATCGGTTGTTTTAACTTATATTGTGAAACCCCAAAATGCTGATATAGGGTGCACAATACTCAAATAAAAAGTAGCTTATTAATTAATTAAAAATTACAGTAAAATTCTAAAATTTAAATTATCACTATGTTTTAAAAGAATCTTGTCTAAATTCGAATCCGATATCTAGTTATACCAAATAAACCGTTACGGTCGATATACGATTTCATGGTGACTTTCTGAAAATTTGAATTGAACATATCTTAAACTCTATACGATGAAATCTCGATTTTTCTCTTTTATTAGAAAATTATTATCTAATCGATTTAACTGTTTCTTGTTTCACAGAAATCCGACTTATATCGAATCATGTATATTCAATTAAAGTTCGAACTTCAATATTACGAACTGCCGTGTCGTTTCGAGCTCGTTTTAATTAATTTATAAATATATAAATTCGAACTCCATCTTCTGATAAATAAATCGATATATAAACCATTAATATCACCAAATTAATATTTAAAATGGATTAAAATATTTGAAATTAACGTTCAAAAGTCCGGGACATTACAGTGGCCAAGGTTGCTTTTAGTTTTGCGAGGAGTAGTGCGTATTGGGTATTCAACATGCTTTCGAGGAGATCTTCTTATAGAAATATCTAAATCATGAAGCAACGGAATTGGTCCACCTGGGTATTCGCTGATTCTAATCCCAACCATCCTCTCATCATCATCATTAGCAGCTGCAAGTGCAGCTAAACTTTGCTTTTTTGCTCTTTTGTTTGCTACTTTTGAGCTCTAAAAAATTAAAATCTTAAGTCAATTTTCAGTAGTTAAGTCTTTGTAACCGTGGTGTTTAAAACAGACGAGTAGCGATAATAGAGGCTGATCTAACTCGAAGTATGAAATAGGCAACATCAAAAGTTATTTTTAGATATCAAACATCTACATTAATAGATAGAAATGGATGCCCACAAATTATAATAAATCAATAAACAAAAAAAGCAATTTGATTTAAATTAAATTTTCTTTCATCCCACTGTTTATTAAATTATCAAAAAACTGTTTATTAAATTATCAAAAATGAACAAATATGACGATAATATTGTTTTTTATGGATATTCTTTAAAATATAATATTCATATGCTTACATTTTGAAATATAATTAGAACCAAAATACACAAACTTTAAGCAACTTTAAACAAAATACACAAATTAATCAGGAATTAGATAATAGAAAAAACATTTGTACCAAATCCACAATAGCAACATCAGTTCTGACTAATACTGATCTATTGCCAATTTAAGAAACATCAGAATTCGATCTCTCTGCTATTTTTCTTTATTGCCAAAACCAGAAACTACAAACCACCCACTCATTCTTAGCTACTTAGTAACCTATTACTATTATTCAGTATATCATCCCTGATTTTATATTAAACCCATCCCTGTGTTTTGATACAGGTTTATAATTTTTACATAAGCTATTGATTTTGCTCAACCCATCCATGTATTTTGATTCGTTGATCCATCTTGAATACTTAAGAGATAATCCTAGGCTATGCAATTTATGAGAGAATTAAAGAAGTATGTATTTATAGCTAATTCATATATTCATGAAGCCAAGTCCATGTATAAATTAAAACAGAAGCTACTGAGAGTGAATACTAAATATGAAGAAACATTGATACAAGCTTTTGAATTTGAAACAGCTGACACACAATGAATTTTTTTGACAAAAACTTTAAAAGAATCCATTTCTAACTATGATTAGTATATCATTGAAAAAAAATCAAAAGGGATATTTTAAATTGCACAAGAAAACTATTGGAGTAGAGAAAGAAAGGGAAAAATTAGCTAAAAAACTGAAAAACTAATAAAATCGAGAAAGTTACCTAAGAAATACACATCGCACATAACAAATTTTGTGTCATCTGTCTGACACGTCGCGCATAACAAATTGTAACGAACACGAATTTTCGACCCCGAAAATCGACATAAAAACACCATGTCGAACATTCAACCATCGAAAACACTGGAACGTTATTAGAAAGAAATTAGACGGTGAGATACAAAGAAAGAATATTAGAATAGAAGAAGAAGAATAACAACACAGCATCATCAGAGTCTCACATCACAGCGGAACAAAATATAATATAGAAATAAACTTTATTGAGAGCTTGAAATAATACTTACAACGTCAGAGTACATTAATACATCTGGACAGTTATAATAGTCTGTTCTCATATAACACAGCGAAATAATACTAGACAATATCATACATCTGAACACCTTCAGCTCATCTTTGGACTTCACAACCTCCGATAATCTGAACCTGTACAGCCCGGTCTAACCCGAGCATTACAAACACCAAGTCAGTCTGGTGGACCGGAGTGAGAAAAACTCATTTAAGCTTAGGGGTGTCATTCAGCTTGATTTTAAAGTTAAAAATCCTTTCGAAAGAAAAGGATAATCGTAATACCAAATCCACACATAAATACAGACGGTTTTTACCTTATAATAACCCAAAACAGTTTTGAAAATCAATACTTTTCTGATATTATGATAGGGTCTAAATACAAATAAATAGAATCTAGCAGAACGCTTGCATCTCACGCTCCACATATATAGAATACAAACAAAACAGCGGGTGCTTATAAGAGAATGGATTCCGACTATGACAAGGTATGGAACCACCTGCCGATAGTGTATCTCTAGAGAGGAATACACTGGGTTCAACAAGAACTCTTGCAACCCAGCCTACACATTACCGACCACTCATTTCTCTTGAGTGTATCGAATATATTGTCACCTACAGTTGCTAGCAACATAACCGTTCCCGGGAGATACAGAAGTGAGAAGAAGTAACAAATATGAATATTCTCTGGATGATGATAACACACCCTAATGAGGGTGACCCACATAGTCATGTTGCCTGCCCGATTTTTGTCATTTCCTGGTTGATGAGGCTTGAGGTTATAATCGACTTTTGGAACATCTGGCCACCATTCGCTTTTGAATCTCACATCATCCATACACGTCATCCAGGAACAAGATGAACCGAAGGCAATCTCCTGCCACATCCTACGAATCACCCTATAGATCAGTAGCGAGTAGTCCTTGCAATCCGTATATTCCAATCACGACAGAATCATCGTTAACTCCGGGGATCATCCAGAGATATTTAACAATAGTTCTTCCGCTCATGAAGTTTACAGTCTTTAATTGCTCCATCTCGATCAACATCTTCGAAGAATTTGTATTTATTGATCGGAATGATTTTTGAATATAAATTCGATTCTGGTCTTCCCGTACCAATAATGTTGGGCCAGATTTTAATAGTCGGTTTTTTAACTATCAAAATAAACAATCATAAAGATAAAATAAATCCATTGGTTTAGTATACATCATCACTTGGCCTTTAAAATAATTACTGAATAATTAATTAGAACTTCTAAATTTTCAACATAGTATCCACTTCATATTTTAATGTACAAATGTTCTTAACCCATTTCTTTTTATACCTACAGAAATATCTATAATAATATCCAGTTATCATTTCAAACCATTTGTTACGAAATTTCTTATTATCTAAGATTTGGGAAATCGATTCAACTTATCATTTGTAAGATAATCGTTACGGAATCTTCTTTGCTTCATTATTTGAAAACAGTAATCGTCACTTACCCTTTTCCAATAAGCATATTTTCATTCTCATTTCTTAACTTTGAAAAGTATCATTATATTTTCACAACTTCTCGTTCTATTTCTTATACTATGGAAATATCAATCCATATCCTCAAGCCCTTTTTATTTCCGTTATTTTGGAAATATTAATATATATTTCCTCGGATCCTTTTTTCCCTTTATTTTGAAACTCCATTATTAATCCTCAAATCTATTTCATTATTACTTCTCATAATAAATCGCTACGGACATATTTACCATTACAACTAATATCATCCTCAGATAATCCCGAAGTCGTTCAAGTTGGGGTATTTTAATTACCTCTCAGACCTTGATCAACAACGTTCTTATCTTAAGATAGATATGAATTGTAATTCAAAAACTCATATTCATTTTATTCCCTACAAATACCCCCTTCACTATCTATTAAATATACGGTTTTATAAACCTTCTTAATTTCGAAATCCCCTTTCTAAATATAAATTTGATTACAAATATCTTTTCTCTTCAAATCCTTTAATCCTTCCCTCTGGGAAATCTTATCTCAAATCTCACTCATTTCACTTAAGGCCATGCTCAAGTGACGTTAATTTAAAATTAACGCTTTAACTTCACATCTCTCTTTATAAACTCATTTATATACCCTGGTTATTATCAAACCCTTTTTCATCTTGATTTCTTTTAATTAATTCAAACACTAAGTGACCTTTATAGCATTAGGCTTATCGTTTTTGCTTAAAAATCTCTTTTATGACTCAATTGACCAACTCGATATAAATATAAACCCGTCCATAAACTCACTTGGAATTCAGTTATATTACAACTTCGATTAATTAAATGAACTTCATTTACCAAAATAATCCCTTAAATTATTATAAATAAATATTATGATTATCATCATTAACTGGAATTAAATTTCCTTTTTAAAATCTCATTAAGTTAAACAACTATTTGCTAAATTATTTCATTAGATTAATCGGCACAGCAAATTTAATTTAATAATCAAATTTTAGTTTAAACCAATTGACTTGGTTAATTCTAAAACATGATTAACTTGTTGATTAACTCTAAATCGTCTTTTCATTTAAATTAATTAATTTGAATTTTCCCATATACTTCGATTATTATTTGAATCACTAATAATCGATCCAAAATAATCCCAAGTTAATTGTTACTTAAAACAATTAATCTCAATTGTTAATCATTACATTAATCCTTGCTTACTTGCTCATTTATCTTAGTAATATAGGAATTATTTTTATAAATTATTTTAAATTTAAGATGAAGCATGTGCTTCGCACATGGTAGATTTTGGAAAAAATGGAAACTGGTAGTTAATAAACAATATATCTATGTGGTTGGCTTATTTTCTTTTTATAAACTTCATTTAAAATAATTAAAAAAAATCTATATTCAGTATAAAATGAATTGCATTACTTTATTTTTTTTATCGATTCTCCTGATGGTAAATCAATTTTTATAAAATAGTTTGTATTTTGGCCATTTGCTATAAATTTCTCAAAAAATATCACCCATTGGTTAATACTAAAACAACTGTTGAATTTGGATTCAACAATCAGTAACCAAATCAGTAATCCAATCATATGGGCTAAACAGTTCATATAATGATCATATGCAGATAAATAATCAATTCAACTGATAGCGGTCAACCAACAAAAATAATTCAAGCATCAAATTTAATTTAAATATGTAACCAACAGGATAAGTTACCTTGTTTGGAAATCATCGTTAGAAATAACGATGTCAATGTATTTAAATTAAACAGCGCTTAGTTTAAATAATAGATATAAAAATATTTAATGACATCCAAATAATCAAACAACCAACAATTATCAACCATAGCATACAAATATTAAACCGGACTTATAATAATTATAAGTGGGAGAACTGAGTGAGTTTAACTCACTTTTATTCGTCTGTCGTTGAAACAGTTTATTTTAATTAAATTAAAATGACATTTAATTTAATTAAAACTCCAATAGCTGCCAACTCTGATTAGACCAGTTTCATCGTTGCGCTTGCCGACACAGTTCCAATGCTCTCGGTTCTGTTCAGTTCCATTACCGTCACAGTATGATCGAGTTATAGATTTAATATGGTATCCACTATATAATTTAATATTATTGAAACCTACTAATAATTTAATTTAATCTTTAATTAATGTTAACATACCCTTCGTTAGACACGTTCAACTTATCTGTTAATTAGATACAGTAGACCGTCAATAACTTTGTTATACCTTAAAAGAATTTAAGTAACTTTCAAAGGATTTGGCAAAAATATAATTGTAAGCCATTAACTTATTTATGTTATCAGTAAACTTGGGTTAGACAATTTAAGTCCCGATCGGGCCCGTACCCACTACTAGAGCCTATGTTATACATATTTAAGTAAACACCTTTTTTTATTAAATCTGTAAGTCCTTAATAAAAAAAAAATCTAATTACCTTAGTTAGAAGATTTATAGATGGACAGTTCTTCATGCTACTGCTCCAAACTCTTGCCCAAACTTTCCAATCTTATGACTTCAAATCCCATGTACGCCCATTCCCCAAATTTCCATCGGCCACCATAGTTACTGCTCTTTTAAAACTGGACCATCATCTTCAAATTTTTTTTTAACTGACGGCCCAAAGCCCCCAACTAACATCAGCCTGCAAATACTATAGGTTAGGGTAAGTAGCCATGTGCCTATGTTAGTAGCTGTCTTCCTTCTTTCATGAGAAGTATGTTGATGTTGGTTAAATATTTAAAAATATAGCTAATTTGCAAGATGGAGGATCAAACCGGACTAAATGATAATTTTATTTATTTACTTAAGTTTTACTCCAAAATCAATGATTCAATATGGTGCGATTCAGAAATAAAAATGGAAATAACAATGTTGATTCAAGCTAAATGTTTTTCGTTATAGTTAGTTAGAGTTCTGCTCATGAAGACAAGTTTAAATGACAAATAGTTAAAAATTTAAATAAATGTACAGTTTCATCTTATAAGGACTCGGCTTGATATACTCCATTTTACCAAATTTAATTGTCAGTCGATTGTACTTCAACATCTAGAAAAAAACAGTTAAATTTAAAAGATATCATGAACATATGCTTGTTTGGTGGATGGATTAATTAATGGATAGAATTTTGAAGATAGCAGTGCAGTAATAAATGGGTTAATCCATAGCTTTCAAGCGTACAGTAAAAAGACTAGGCACCAACTCATAATTAAACAAAGGTCGTCTCCCATCGTGCGATGTGTTTCTCTCCCCTTCACTCTCTTACACTGTGTTGAAGGCATGCTGTGTGTTTTCTTTTCTTAGTCTGCGAGAATGTATTCACCAGGGTAGGAAAAGAATTATCTGGTTGGGTGTATGCAGTTAGAAAGGATTGGATTTCAGTATGATCAACTTTACATGATCATTCAATTCTATTGGTATTCACCATTATTTTCGTGGAACATTAAATATTAACACCAACACACACAAACTCCAGACACAACGAAAGCAGACACGCTGTTACATCTTAATGTTACGGTCCCAATGAAATTATTTTCGTTAGATTCCGACCCCGTTTGCATAAACCACGTATTTTAATTCCAAATTATTTATCGGTTCGCCTTTAAATTTCATGCACCGATAAAACATTTTTGATTGGCTCTAAACTGAAAATCTAACGATAACTAATTATACTATTCCAATAAAGTTTGTTTCGTTGAAAATGAAGGTTGTTTGGAAAACAGATATTTTTAGCTCTTATATAATAATCGATATAATACTATAAATTAAATCCAAACAATTTAATTAAATAATAATAATAAATAATTATTGTCGAATATATCTAAATAAAATAAGATATCACTTCAAATTCAACAAAAATGTAATTATAACCCAACATTAATATATTCAAGTAACACAATGCCAGATATATATATATATATATATATATATATATTCCCTTTTTTATAAATTAAATAAATGTTATAATTTATAAATGATTTCCACATCGACTATTTCAAATTTTGATTTAACTTTCAACATATAAGCTGAAATGTCGATTTTTCTCTTATGTTAGAAAATTATAATCAATCTGATTCTGACGTTTGTTGTTTCACGAAATTCCGATTTAAAACGCATCCTGTATATTCCATTGAAGTTCAAAACCCAATATTACGAACAACCGCGCCATTACGAGCTCGATTTATATTAAATATAAATTTAAACGTTCAATCGTCGTTTATATAACAAATTAAATATTGAAAATCTGATAATATTCCAATTATAATATTTAAAATAGATTTAAATATTCGAAATCAAATGGCCGAAAAATCCGGATCGTTACACAAATTTTGTGTCATAATTATTTATCAATGACTATTTGATTATTGTTTTTTTTTGTCAAACTTACCTTGTTTACATAAGCTTACGAGCCATTTTTGAAACAAAAATAAAATTGCAAACTTTGTTAATATATGCGGGTCTACCAAACATGTAGATATATTACCTCAAAGTTCATAGGTTGCCTATTTTATAAAATAAGGTATCAAAGCCATTATGTTTAAGCATCCTTTTTAGCTGCACTAGGGAAACACAATAGATTAATTTTTATTTAAATATAAATTCTCTATTTACTTCATGCTTTTATTTCATTTCTAACCAAATTTATGTTTTAATTTTGCTTATCACCTAAACAATACCAATCTAATTATTTTTTTGTAATTTTTATAGTGCCATCTTTTGATTTGCAAGGAATAATTCTACATTGTATTTGTGAAGAGATCCACCATTATCATCAGCAATAACATATTTAAAGTTAAACAATAGAATAGATAGGCGCTTTATGAGGGAAAATGGAAGTATGCTCCTTAATGAAAATTAATTATGTTTCCATTTCCTTTTAATGGTAAATAACTAATTTTAATGTTTTGATCCTACAGAACCTCATTTGTGGTTTTCTTGATCAATAAAGAAACAAGAAAGGTTGACATTCGCACTTGAGTAAAGAAATGCAAGCTTATGCTTTTTCCCTTCAAAATGTGAGCAGTAAATGTTGTTGATTTGGATCGACACTGATTTAGTTTTTGTTTTTATATGTAGATTGGAAAGTGCTATGATTAATTTGGATCGACACTGATTTTGATTTCATATTAAAAAAAATATTGCATTTTACAAAAAGAAATAGTGATTCCTTCTAGGCAGAGTTTTAAATAGTTTTTAACTACAACTCCTAATACTGTCCGTAACTTAATTTAAAGTTTATCGATCCAAATATCACTTGATTCAGAGGTAGTACGAAAAATACTGTAATTTGAACTAAAAAATTAGTGGTTTTTGCCAAGTTAGTGTTCAATTTGGAGGTATATCTTCTTATTTCTTAAGTATAACCATTAGGAATGCATCATGGTGCTTTGCTCGTTAACTTGCATTGGGAATTTTATAATGAAAGCTTTGACATTGAGCAATCAGATTATATGTTCTTAAAACCATATTTTAATTTTAAAATAAATAAAATAAAATTGTTAGAGCATCTACCAGCAGACATCAGGTTTCAGGAGGATGATATGAATACTGTTTACCAAAGTTTATGAGTTCCAGAAGCCATATTTCCTTTTTAAATGACTTTCTGAAAACTGCTTAGAACATAAATAAATGATTTTTAGAAAACCACGTTAAACATAGGAAAACTCTTTCTTTTCTTGTTTTCTCACACCCAAAATCAATTCTAGTGGAACGTGAGAAATAAAAAGTGGAATTCCTTCCTTTTTAATTAATATTGTGAATGTTTTTTTTTTAATATTGTAACACCCCGTAATTCTGTAACACTAAGTTTCACAAATTAAAGTATAGTTAATTCTAAATGTGGGAATTAAGGGAAACAGGTTATGCCTTTGCGTTCGTCTCGGAATTCTGCTTGAGATAGAGTCCGAGTTTGCGTAAATCAGACTCCGTATAAAGGAGTTATGGCCTTCCGAAGTTTCAGAATTCCGTTTAAAATTCAAAACAGTTCAAAACGAAGTTCGAAATTCAAAAACAGACCCAAAATGGGTTGGGCGGGAAAATTCCTGCCCAGGGACCAGGTCGACCAGGGTACCCAGGTCGACCTGGGGGTCGACCTGTAGGTCGACCTGCCTAGTCGGCCTGGTTTGTCTGGTTGGGTCCTGGATCGAATTTCTGGGCCTGGTCTTGTCACTGGGGCTGAGTTGTCTTCTTTTGATTGGCTTCTCTTTAGAACGGATGACTTTGATTAACCCTGGCTTCATCGATGGGTCTAATTAACTTGCAACTCTATAAAAACACCCTAGGTCTCCAACTAAAATTCACACAAAAGTAAGAACTTGAGCCGCCATGCTGTTGGAAGAAAACTAAGGAGAGCCTCCGCTTGAAAAGAGATGAACAACGAACCAACTCAAGCTAATTCAAAGTTGAGATTAAAGCTATTAATAAAATCAAAACAACAACGTCTACCTAAAGGAACGCATCTCAATTTTAGAACCTCAGATCTCAGAAAACAAGACCGTCTTGCGTTGTAAGTATAGTGGCTCTTTAAATGGGAATGCGATTAAGACATGATTTGTTGTAAATTGTAATATGGAATTATATTAGTATTAACGATGTTGTTTTATATTTGTTATTTGTGATAATTTGAATGATTGTGGTGATTGAATGTTTTATGTATTGTGAATCAAACAATCAACACTTTACGCGAATTGTATGTATACAATTAGATCTAAATATATGCTTATGCAAGTTATAGGTTGCAAGTTAGATTTACACAAATATTTATATCATTCATGTAGGCTCTATGTATATATATTTAAACCAATTGTGCCTACATGACTAGAATAGATCTATATTCACATGTTTTTATGCAAATGAGAACTTATAATCGGATCCATGTCAAGATCCGTTTAGGATTCATATGAAAGTTTATTGTTAGATCTATGTTTATACATATGTGTTGCAAGTTCGCACCCTTAAGTGGTTGTCAAAGTTATACGTATAGTTTTGTCTTACGCCAGTTTTATGTTTGAGGTTATGCCTAGACCTATGCATTAACATGTTATACCATGTTGTAGTGGATTCATATGACACCTATTAGGTTATACTATGTTATAACTTTATGTTAGGCTAAAACAATACGATTCATGTGACACCTATTTAACTAGGCCCAATATTTATATGCAAGTTTGTGGCATGTTATGAAATGTTATGATATTCATGTCGATTATTTTGCAAGTTCACACCTATGATGTTCATATTGACTATGTCGAGAATGCCAAGTTTACACCTATGACATGTTTATGTTAATGAATTATTTTTATGCCAATTTTGTGTATACTAAATTAGGCTAAGTTTTTAGCCTAATATTATATGTCAAAATCATGCGGACGGAAAATTAGGCTAAGATTGTTAGCCTAATATTTAGACGGGGTAACGTTGGATAAAATTGGTAATTATAGGAAACTTGACGTAAATTGGTTAAAAATCACATAAGTGATTTATGGCATGAAACGGTATAAATTATGTACCTAAATTAATGAACTTGATTAGAAATGAATTTGGGCAATGACATGAATTCTGGATAATTTACATAAATAAAATGTAAATTTAGACAATATGAATATGCTTAACCCGAGGTTGGATTGAGTTGTGATGTAAACCTGCCCGGACCCGCCCGGCTGTCTAGTAATCACAACAATACTTATCTAATGTGAGAGGTTAAGGCATTGAGCCCAATAAAGACCCGAGGTTAGACTGAGTTGTGGCGTAAGACTGCCCGGAACCGACCGGCATACAGGCAGCCACAACAATACCTGTCTAATGTGAGTGGTTGGTGCTTTAATAAGACAATTAAAGCTAAGTTAGGATTGGTAGGGTTAAGTTAACTAAAACACTTAACCAACTCAACATGTTAACTAAATCTGATGGGTGTGGTTAATCTAAACACTTAACCAACTTAACATGTTAACAAGACAAGACTTGTAGGGGTTAAGTAACTAAGAAAACACTTAGCCAATTAAACATATTAACTAGACTAGAGGGTGAGGTTAAGTAAATTCAGGGCACTTAACCGTTATAACCTGATAATTAGATAAGTGGGTGAGGTTAAGTAAATTTAGAATACTTAACCATTATAACACGTTAGCTAGATAAGTGGGTAAGGTTAAGTAAATACACTTAGTCAATTTAATATGTTAGCTAGACTAGAGGGTAGGGTTAAGTAAACTTAGAACACTTAACCATCATAGTGTGATAAATTGAACAAGGTTAAGTTGAAACATGAAGGGACAATACTTAACCATTAGAACATGTTAATTAAACAGATGTTAGGGTTAAGTTAACTAAGGGAACACTTAACCGTTATAACATGTTAGTTAAAACAGATGGGCAAGGTTCGGTTAAAAGGGACACTTAACCAATACAAGATGAATGAGTTGGGTTAAGTAATAAGAAATACTTAACAAATATAACTTGGTTTGTGATAGGGTTAAGTCAACACGAACTACTGATAACACTTAGCCAGTTTAATATGACAAAGGAATGGGTTAAGCTAACTTGAATTGACTAATGACACTTAACCAATCCAACTTGACGAGAAAGAGGGCTAAGTAGTAAACCTTAGTTAAGAAAATGACGATTCAGGAAACTAAGTGGTAAACCTTAGTTAGGAAAACTAAGTAGTAATTCTTAGTATAATACGAGGAGGAGCGAACGTCCATCTGATCTTAAAGAAGGGTCCAACGAACTGGGGGACAAAGCACGCGACTTCGAGGGGACGTGAGGGTACTCTTGGTATCCCTCTGTGAGGCTGCAGATGATCCGCCTGGGCTCACAGAGGTTAAGGTCTGCGTTAGAAGAACCAAGGGTATGCCTTGGTTGCAATATAGGGCAACCTAAAGACTAGGATGGACCAGTGTGATTCGGCGAGACTAGTAGCCCTGTGATAGCGACTCGTCGTCTACCTACCATCTTGAGTCAATCGAGATACGTGAAGCGGAAAGGCGGAGAACTCCAACAGACCATATACTTGCTATCTAGTTATAGGTGCGGATGGCCATAGGTTAGTGGGGGCATAAAGGGCCTGCGTATAGTTCTCATTTTTCAAGGTGTGTCTTTCATTAGTTGAGGGAGGGGTCAGGTGGGACCATAGCCACTGGAAAACAGACCTTAGCATCTGCATCGGCAGATATCTGAAAGCTCCCGACCGAGTTCCGTGTTTCTTGATTAGCCCTGCCACGGGACTCGGACCGCACATATAGAGGACATGTGCAACTAGATATATATCACGTTTACGATACGATTGGGACGTCAAGTCTAGGAACACTTATCACTCTGGGTAGTGTGTCCTAGACTAAGGGCCATCGTTCGACAGGTAGCATAATCCCTAGTTGTACCTAGGTGGCATAAACCCTGAATCCGAGAAGCGTTCAATAGGTAACATAAACCCTAGTTGGATCTAGTTCGTGTAAACCCTGGTTAAGTCTAGAAAGCGTTCGATAAGAAAACCATAGATTAGATCTAGGTAATAAATAATAGATGTACACCTAATGGCAACCGCAATTACAGGGATTGGGATCACGTTATCATCTTTATACAGATTACTAGTTTGGATACTAGTTAGGTGGTGCAGAGATATAGAATGGGGTGTGATAGTATATTCGGTTTAAACTGTCTTGCTTTGGTTTATATTAGTCTGTTATTCTGGTACTGTCCCATTTTCCAGTTTACTCCTGTCATGAACTTTATCCTGTTCGCATGCTAAAAGCCACTAGACTTACTCAGACTTTATGTCAGACTCTGTTTTTCTTTCATCTTGTTTTCTTCCGCCCCCCCCCCCCCCCCAGGTAATCAAGGATGGAATAGCTCTACTTAGTATGGACTATTACTCTTTCCAAGCTTGAAGACTCTTGGATATATCGCTTCAGACTCTCTTTTCCGCTGTTATGGCTGGCTTATGCTATAGTGGGGAATATAAATGTTATTTTATTCTTCTTTATTTTATGTAAGACAGATACTCTGGCATTGGAAAACAATTGTTGTACAAACTATTTTATCAATAAAGTAAAGTTTTATTTTCCGCTATTTTAAATTTGTCTATCTTGTAATTTATCTGCATCTTTTACCTATAATGCTCCACAGAACTTAGTGCATTCCCTTTGTGAGTGACACTAACGGATGTGGGGTGTTACAAATATCATATGTGCATCGATGGTCGAATACCTCAACACAACGTACCAAAAGAAATAAAATAAGGCTGAAGTAAAAAAGCATGTGGTAAAAATGCATATGTAACTTGAATACCTCTGCATCGTGTAGCACCATCTTCCTCGTCGATAATACAAGATCGATCTTCCTCGTTGACCTATAAGAAAAACATAATGATTTACAAAGGATTAGAACATCACACTAAATGTAGCACTACTTTGTAACAACTATATAAAAAATAAAATACACATGCAAAGAACACGTACAATAGAAAATAAAACTATTTTGATACACGCTAAGATGCAATCTTATATTAGTTTTTTTTGAACCATCTAACAACACATCTTATGGTATATATGAACATGCATAAAATAAAAAATCAATAAAATTGCTTATAACATACCAAAATACCGTTACAACCCTCCCGTATGTACCTTTCATCCCCATTATGTACGTCTCTATCATCAAGTTGTGACTCATCCAATGGTTTACTTGTTGATTCTTCATCCTCATCGTATTTTTCCAATTCATGAAACCATCTAGAGGGTGCTCTCAACACAACATACAGATTTGAAGAACTACCTTCTCTAGAGAAGAAAACTTGAACCTCTTGTGTTGCTAAGATAAATGGGTCGCTTTCAAACTTGTTTTTAAATTGATGCAAATTGACCAATGTAAATCCATCTTCAACTTTGACTCCATGATTCATATTTGCCCAATCACATTTAAACAAGGCAACTCGAAATTGATGATAATCCAACAAGAAAATCTCACGCAAGATACCATAATATATGACTTTTCCAATAGACCCATCTACATAAACAGTACTTGCCTCAATGGAAACACCACTATTTTGTGTAGCCTTCTCATAGTCTTTCATATGAAAACGTCGACCATTAACAATATAGGCAGAATAAGAAATTATTTGTGAACGAGGTCCGTATGAAAGCCATTTTATTATGTTGCTGACATTGGATATACGTCTATCATCTTTAACCTGGACAAATACAATATATTAAATAAAGATTTATGTTGATCTATTACTTTCATCATTAATAGTCAAGATATAACTATCAACCTTTTTTCCAAACCAAAAACTAAAATCTCTGATTGCAATTTTGACAGTTCCAAATCGTCTTGTGCAAGATGAGGATGCAAACATTTTAGCTCCTCTTTGTGCATTCTGCATACATAAATGTAATTAAGGATCTAATTTATTTTGTATGTCATAGTTAAGTTGGACTTATACTTAATCTAAATATGGCTCTACTTCTGTCGTATTAAACAAAACGCATCGATGAGCAACATTAATCACCTCCTCATCGACTGTAGTAGGTTTTTCATTGGAAATAGGATGCCCCTCAAGTATAAAGTCATTTTTTTCCACTTCATTTCGGTTTTTCCTCTCTCCAATTTTTAATGCATCTTTAATATATCCAGAGCAATATTTCATACATTCTTCGACAACATAGCGCTCAGCAATGCACCCTTCAGGCCGTGCTTGATTTCTAACATATCCCTTTAATATTTTCATATATCTATAACCAAAATGAATAAACAAGTTACTTTCATAACTATACATACTTTTAACCGTCAATTATTTATAATAAATATTACCTCTCAAATGGATACATCCATCGATATTGGATTGGCCCACGAATTCTTGCTTCTCTCCCTATATGTATTGTTAAGTGAATCATGATATCGAAAAAGGAAGGGGGAAAGAACCTCTCTAGATCACATAGTGTTAATGCAACTTGATACTCAATTAATTCTATTTTATCCCTATTAAGCACTCTTTGGCATATGTCATTATAAAATGAACATAGCCGTAGTAGTGAATTCCTTATCCTCGGAGGTAGAAGTCCTCTTAATGCAACAGACAATAGTTGTTGTATCAAAACATGCATGATAATCATGAAACTTAAGGTTTGATATCTTGTCTTATTTTGCAAAACATTTTCCAATATTTGAGCTATATCCATCAAGCACTTTCAAGTTCTTCATTCTACTATAAAAGATCCCTTTTTCTTGATCGGATAAGGTGCACGGTACGACTGGGAGCAATACTTTATTTGAGACGACCCGTAACTTCCCCGGTAAGGAAAGCCCGGATTATCTTGAGAACACGACAAAATAGAACGCAAACAGAAGAACATTTCATTGCTTATTACAACAATTCCATCAGAATACAAGAATATACAGAGTATGAATAAATATTACACAACAGAAAAATATCAGAGATTAAAATACATTACATAGTAGCGGAAAAATAATACAAAACACAACTGAAAGTAATACACAGATACAGAGCTTTCCGAGTATCGTTCCAGCTATTAATTAGGATCCTGTGAATATAAATCTACAAAACCAAAACTACTAGCTGCCCGTGTCAAAATAAGGGCACCCAGAGTTTAGGTTAAAACAATAAACTCCAGGTCTGTCATGTGACTGGTGTGAGAACTAAAACAGTTATTTAAAACTTTACTTTAAAAGAGAGTCATTCAAGGGACCACGCCGTATAACACGGAACGGGTTTCCTCCCAAGAATACTAGTGCATATAACAAAACAGCGCAATGCTCTTTGGAAAAATGAAGCTATTATAAGACCCAGGTCCCATCACACAATGCAACGCAAGCCGGAGGATAGGGTTTTCCCTTATAATAGCCAAACATGCTTGGTACGTTTAAAACAAATCACTTGATACTATTATAGGTGTATAGTTTCAAAACAATTTCAATCATAAATATCAATTATAGGCGGCATGGGTACCATATATCATGTCGCCATACCAGGCTCTACAAATAAAACCACAGTGTCACGTATTGGAAATTGAATTCCATCATGAGTCGAGGCAAGGGGCAAGCTCCTCTCCGTTCGAGACACTCTAGCAAATGTCTCAGGACCACACACAGCAATCCTTGGAATCGGTTGGGCCGGTCCTCCCTTACTTTTGAGGATTGGCAATTCCTGAACACACGTTTCCCGGTCCTAACAGACCTATATCCGAGGCGCCTCGCATTCCATCATCCACACAGGTAAAAAGTATATAAATGTCAGGGCTGGTAGGTCACTGACATCACCCATAGCTAGAAAGAAACGTCGTGTTCTCCCAACGGCCCGTATCCCGTTTTTGACTCATACTGAGATGTGAGGCTCGCGAATTCACGTTATACACAAAGCTACGCCACACAGGCCGTGCTTTGATCATCAACCACAAGACTTTGCTTTTCAACAAAAGCCTTGATCATCTGCAACTTAGGCGTGCCACACAGGCAATTCACTCCATGCGACTGATGTCCATCGATATACAACCTCTGAGCTCGTACGTCTCATAGAAGGGCGTTAAGCAAAAGAATAAATTCTCCACCGCTAAACAGATGTATATTTAATAGAGATCAATCAACACAGAATAAAATCCAATGTCAGACACACAGTCCATTTACAAGTTTGTTCTGGGTCTGAACGAAACCGAATGCACTTTCCTCGCATATCCATCGATCTCCAAGTACGTCTGGACGATCACCAACTGTTTCCCCCCTCTTGGGTGTACAGCCCAATCAAGATCATCAGTAATCACCCAAACGATGTGAAGACTTCCAGTCTTCAACCACCGTCTTCATCTTCGACTTATCGTCGAATCGGTTATTCAGAATGGGTATAAACCCGGCCTTTCCGAATAACCCGCGTATATAATAAACAAATGTTACACAAACACAACATATGCCTCATTCCAATTTAGAATATTCTTTTATTCAGAAAATCACATTCTTAGGGAAAGGTTCCCATTAATTTTATCAAAGATAAATTCTTCTAAATTTATTCTTTAATCCTCCTTTGGATATCATTTCAAACCATATTACGGTTTTCCAAACTAGTCGGGATTAGCAAACCACACTGAAGTAATTATTTATTTTATTTCTCAATCCCAACCTATTTATCCCATAGAGAAAAACTGGTGATACTCCATACCTTACACCACGGTACTATCGATAAAAATTAATTACCATTTTACGTTCAAATCTAATTAAAGATTTAACTATCGCTTTGGAGCAAAACTGGTGATACTCCATTCTCGATCATTTTAATCTAATTAAAGATTCATTAAAACTCCACTTAGTTTTAATCTTCCCAAAAATCAATATCCTGTCTTTAACTGGGTTAAAGAGTTAATGTCATCTAAAACACGGTTCACGATAAACCCAAAATCACATTCCATTGTTAATCGGGTTAAAGAACAGGTGTTATTCAAAACACCGCTCATGATAAACCCAAAAACCAATTTAAATTCAATTCCAATTAAATACCAAATTAACTGGACAATTTTACTAAATCTTAATTAAAAGATTTAATCTTTTCTAAACTGGGTTCAATAACAGTGTTACTTAAAACACCATTCACGACGAACCCTGAATCCCATTTGATATTAAATACAAGGCTCTGAATAGAAAATATATCGGCTTATATTCAACATCATATTCTGAAACCAACAAATATCATATTGGAAATAACGATATAAATATATCTTTCAAATTTCCACAACCATATCGGTATAATCACAAAATCCAACATCGAAATATCCCGAAGATAATTTCGATTCAAATCCATTCCAATTCGTATATTGGAAATTTCTGGTTATTTTTAGAACCGTTTCAAATCTAGTTCAAAACTAGTTCATTTCGATAAAAAATATATTTTTACCTTTTCAAATAGGGAATTTTTCATCCCATTTCTTTCCAATTCATATATTATGATTTTACACAAATTACAGATATTTTTAATAATTTTATCAAGGCCCGTACAGTCGATTTCCAATAACGGTCGTCGAACCGCACTTACAGTGACCTTTTCCAAATTTGATTTGGACGTAACTCCAAATCCAACTGTTAGATTTCAGATTTCTAATATTCATTGGAAAGCTCTTTTCGATACGAACCCAACGGTTCCGGTTTCAGGAGAATCCGATGGTCGGATCTCTCGTAACGCCAATTCGAAGTCAATGGTCGAAATTTGCGAACTTCCGCGGTACAGCGCGTTCTATTCAGGCCATTTAATATATATAATATATATTATATATATTTCATCGATTTCAATTCAAAACGTATTTTGTAAATCGTTTTAAATTCGTTTTCAAAACAATTTCAACTTCATATTCAATTTCGAATCAAAGTTGAATATTCCATATCATTAATATATAAATGATAATATTTTCAAAATTTTATATTTTGAAATCACTTTCTTTTCGATATTCGAATAAAATCGATATAAATATCGATCGCGTCAAAATGGCGCATCTCTAATCAACACGGCTTTATATATTTTAATAACTTCGTTATTCTATTCAACAAATGAGTATTTATTCTATTCAACACATGAATATTTATTCGACTCAACACATGAATCTATATTTCTTTCAACACACGAATATTCTCAACACATGAGCACCATCAACACATGACTATTTATATTATAATATTCTTTATTTTCCCAATTGGAATGAGGCCCAATCAATTACCATATAATGTTAATTATATGGATTCCACCCAAAACATGTATATAATGGCACTGACAAATAATCAACCATCATCCAAAATGCACTACTCTGTATAAGAATCAAATATAGATATCTAACGCTTATAACAGCCTGTCAATCAATCGATCGACATACAACTAATTATTGGGATTAGTGTATGCCGTATTTTATCCCAATACCCGTGTGGGGTTTCAAATCAACAAACACAGATTTTTATTTATTCACATACCCGTTAAAAATTATATTTTTAACGATAAAATATTTTTAACTCTATAAATATTTTATTTCATTTCACATCACACAATCAATTTTCACCACAACAAACAATCAAACATACAAGCCATCCATGGTCTGTGGACGATGGGTGTCGGATGCTACTAAGCACCGTCTGCATCCTAGTATATAATTTAAACTAGAAAAGAAAATTTAAAGTGAGAAATTCTCGCCGAGGGTTCCACTCCGCCGTGCTTTACTTTTGAACTGCTGAACCGTCTGGATATATTTGCAATCCCAATAAAGTCCTTTTTACGCTGTTCACAATAAAAATTACATTTTTATTGTTTCATTTCAATAAATAAAAATCATATTTTTATTTGTACTTCATATATTTTTACAACGCTTTATTCTATATAAAAATTATATTTTTATATTTCTACTTCATATGTAAAGATCATATTTTTATATCATCGCTATAAAAATCACATTTTTACTACTACGCTATATGGGTAAATTTTCTATTTTTATACCGCTACTATATTGATAGAAATTCTATTTTTATACCGGTGTCCATATAATAAAGATCAAATCTTTACTATCTATATAATATAAAAATCGTATTTTTATTCTTTCAATAATACAAAAATCATATTTTGTTTACAATAAAAATCAATTCTTTTCTTCGCTACCTATATAAAGATAATATTTTTATATTCTCTATTATATAAAAATCATATTTTTAATACTTTTACTTTATAAAAATTATATTTTTAACCTTCTACTAATAATCAATTCCTTTTCTAGTTTTAAAAATCTATCCTTTCTACATATAGAAATCTATCATTTTTACATATAAAAATCTATCATTTTCACAAAAAAAAAAAAACTTTGTATATCTAAAAATATAAACTTTAAAATCTCCCTTAATTATTCCATTCAAAACTTAGATTTTTAAAACAATGCAAATAAAATAAAATAGAAAGAAGAAGGAAGAGCTTACTTTTAAATCGATCGGAGAGCAACGGGGGTCTTCGCTGGTCGGGGTTAGCTGTTGGGGGTGCCGGAGGGTTCGCGGATCATTGCAGCGACGGCGGCGACTCTTGCGTGGCCGGAGGTGGTCAGGGCGTGGGCCCAGGGTGGCGCAGCGGGCGGTTTTGGGCGAGGTAGGCCTGGGGCGCGGTTTTTGATAGAGAAAGGGAGAGAGAGGTGAGATCGGGCAAGGAGGGGGTGTAGAGAGGGGTGGCGACGCCAGCAGAAGCGGTGGCGGCGGCTAGGGTTTAAAAGGGGGTTGGGGTTTTATCGTACTAAGGGGAGGAGGGAAAGGCGAACGGGAAGAAGAGGGGGGGGGGTGGAGGAGGAGGTCGTGGTAGCGCGGGGAGACCCACCTCCGACGGCGACGGACGAGGCGACGGGGCTCAGCCCCTTTTTCTCCTTTTATTTATTTATTTCATTCGATTTCAAATGATCGGGGGAGGGCTGAGGGAGAATAAGGGTTTTTATATATTAATTTATATTATTGAATTTCAAAAAGTTGACTTTTTCATTCGAACTCTAAACGAGGCCCACTGCCTGTCGTCCATAGCTATTTACCCCCATTTTGAACACAATTGGATATGTATCGTAAGCTGATTTGATCGTTTCGATCGGTTCTCGTCAAAATCAACATATTACTCTATATATTTAATTTGAACGCGCATTTCAATTTACCGGGGCCACACGAACTCTAAAAATTCCCGAAAAATATTTTCTAGCCTCGTATTGACGATACGGTCCTAACAAAACTAATTTCGTCAAATTCTAAGACCGTAATAAAAATGGTCATTTCCCAGTCGATTAAAATCAACGGAAACTGGTCAAACGCGTTTTCCTTTGCCACGCTCACATATTGATTTGAAAAATTGTGAATTTTGGAATCTAGAAATAATTTGACATCACGGATCCAACAAAAGTGGTTTCGTCAAAATCCAAGGTCGTTTGCAAAATGGCTATTTTTAAGGGCTAGAATTCCATAGCTACTATTCCTAATTTTCAACTGGGCGTAACTTTTGTTTCTCGCTATGAAATTTCAATTTTTCGGATTCGTTGGAAAGATATTCTCGATTAGATTCTAATATTTTTGGTTTCGCTAAAATCCGGTTTATTTTGCACCCGGTATGTTCAATTGAAATTTTGAAATCGAATTTTCGAACTACCGCGCCATTTTCAATTCCTTTTATATTTTAAAATAAATATATATATATTCTAACGACGATTCGAATAAATATATACTTCTATTTCTATTCAAAATAAATTTCTCGTCGAATTATTTAAAATAATTCATTTTAAATACTCAAAATTCGTCAAGATTGCCAAAATAAAAATTTTAAATTGGCTCGTATTTTCCGGGTTGTTACAATCTCCACCACTTAAAACTTTTCGTCCCCAAAAAGGAACAAAGCCGAAAGTTGTTCTACAAACTAACTCAACATCCATTATTTTCTTTACGGCTTAAGTTCTTCAACTTTTCAGTTTCTAAGAACTTTTCAAATTTTTGGCTAACACCCTAAATTTTCGAAAAATTTCGCCATAACCCCCCTGCACCGGGGACTTCGGGATATTTCATATATCCTCCCATGGCCTTCTTCAATCCAAAAGAAAAAGAAAAAGCCAAGCGGCTAGCCAATCGGCTCAGAAAATCATCATCATCCAAACAAAACAGTAAATTATGGCAAACATGTACCTATTTGTCGGGCAAACAATTTTATTTCTCTGCTCTAGCCTCCTTGCTATGACCTGTTCAATGTAAGTACATGTATATGCAAGCAAATGCGACTAATTTTCAATACAATTCACTATTAGATCAATTTGGTTATATGCTTCAATATTTAATTAATCAAACAATAATCAAACAACACAACCATCAATCAATTAGTTGATTATCATTTCTAATTCATAACTTAAATATATATACAGAAAATCATGTTTTTGATGCCAAATCACAATAATAAACCTATCTAATTTCGGTTCTCACACCAGTCTAATGGAAATATATAGATATCACATCTTCGTCACTCGAAAATAAATACTGGTGATGGTATACTTCATCATCGGGACCATGTCCGGGTGACTAGAGCGTGATTCTATATCTATCCGGTATATTAAAACTTCGAATATACGTTTATGACGCGTATATGCAAAATCTTTATATACTGGATTGTCCAAATTAATACAAATAAAAATTCAAATACGAATAATTGAATTAAATTTTCAAAACAAAAATTGTTTTCATTTTAAAAATATACTCTTCACACTCGCTCTAGGATACTACTGATCCCATCTCTAACGAGTCATTCTCATTGGATATTACTAATCCAATATCTGATGGATTCTTTCGTTTGGTTCTAATGTGTCTTGTCCTCGAGCTCTGTAAACCAAAGCTCCGATACCAACTGAGACGACCCGTAACTTCCCCGATGAGGAAAGCCCGGATTATCTTGAGAACACGACAAAATAGAACGCAAATAGAAGAACATTTCATTGCTTATTACAACAATTCCATCAGAATACAGGAATATACAGAGTATGAATAAATATTACACAACAGAAAAATATCAGAGATTATAATACATTACATAGCAGCGGAAAAATAATACAAAACACAACTGAAAGTAATATACGGATACAGAGCTTTCCGAGTATCGTTCCAACTATTAATCAGGATCCTGTGAATATAAAGCTGCAAAACCAAAACTACTAGCTGCCCGTGTCAAAATAAGGGTACCCAGAGTTGAGGTTAAAACAATAAACTCCAGGTTAGTCATGTGACTGGTGTGAGAACTAAAACAGTTATTTAAAACTTTACTTTAAAAGAGAGTAATTCAAGGGACCAAGCTGTATAACACGGAACGGGTTTCCTCCCAAGAATACTAGTGCATATAACAAAACAGCGCAATGCTCTTTGGAAAAATGAAGCTATTATAAGACCCAGGTCCCATCAAACAATGCAACGCAAGCCGGAGGATAGGGTTTTCCCTTATAATAGACAAACATGCTTGGTACGTTTAAAACAAATCACTTGATACTATTATAGGTGTATAGTTTCAAAACAATTTCAATCATAAATATCAATCATAGGCGGCATGGGTACCATATATCATGTCGCCATACTAGGCTCTACAAATAAAACCGCAATGTCACGTATTGGAAACTGGATTCCATCATGAGTCGACGCAAGGGGCAAGCTCCTCTCCATTCGAGACACTCTAGCAAATGTCTCAGGACCACATACAACAATCCTTGAAATCGGTTGGGCCGGTCCTCTCTTACTTTTGAGGATTGGCAATTCCTGAACACACGTTTCCCGGTCCTAACAGTCCTATATCTGAGGCGCATCGCATTCCATCATCCACACAGGTAAAAAGTATATAAATGTCAGGGCTGGTAGGTCACTGACATCACCCGTAGCTAGAAAGAAACGTCGTGTTCTCCCAACGGTCCGTATCCCGTTGTTGACTCATACCGAGGTGTGAGGCTTGCGAATTCATGTTATACACAAAGCTGCGCCACACAGACCGTGCTTTGATCATCAACCACAAGGCTTTGCTTTTCAACAGAAGCCTTGATCATCTGCCACTTAAGCGTGCCACACAGGAAATTCACTCCATGCGACTGATGTCCATCGATATACAACCTCTTAGCTCGTACGTCTCATAGAAGGGCGTTAAGCAAGATAATAAATTCTCCGTTGCCAAAGAGATGTATATTTAATAGAGATCAATCAACACAGAATAAAATCTAATGTCAGACACACAGTCCATTTACAAGTTTGTTCTGGGTCTGAACGAAACCGGAGGCACTTTCCTCGCATATCCATCGATCTCCAAGTACGTCTGGACGATCACCAACAGTTTCCCTCCTCTTGGGTGTATAACCCAATCAAGATCATCAGTAATCACCCAAACGATGTGAAGACTTCCGATCTTCAACCACCGTCTTCATCTTCGACTTATCATCGAATCGGTTATTCAGAATGGGTATAAACCCGGCCTTTCCAAATAACCCGCATATATAATAAACAAATGTTACACAAACACAACATACGCCTCATTCCAATTTAGAATATTCTTTTATTCAGAAAATCACATTCTTAGGGAAAGGTTCCCATTAATTTTATCAAAGATAAATTCTTCTAAATTTATTCTTTAATCTTCCTTTGGATATCATTTCAAACCATATTATGGTTCTCCAAACTAGTCGGGATTAGCGAACCACACTGAAGTAATTATTTATTTTATTTCCCAATCCCAACCTATTTATCCCATGGAGCAAAACTGGTAATACTTCATACCTAACACCACGGTGCTATCGATAAATATTAATTACCATTTCACGTTCAAATCTAATTAAAGATTTAACTATCGCTTTGGAGAAAAACTGGTGATACTCCATTCTCGATCATTTTAATCTAATTAAAGATTCATTAAAACTCCACTTAGTTTTAATCTTCCCAAAAATCAATATCCTATCTTTAACTGGGTTAAATAATCAATGTCATCTAAAACACGATTCACGATAAACCCAAAATCACATTCCATTGTTAATCGGGTTAAAGAACAGGTGTTATTCAAAACACCGCTCACGATAAACCCAAAAACCAATTTAAATTCAATTCCAATTAAATACCAAATTAACTGGACAATTTCACTAAATCTTAATTAAAAGATTTAATCTTTTCTAAACTGGGTTCAAGAACAGTGTTACTTAAAACACCATTCAAGACGAACCCTGAATCCCATTTGATATTAAATACAAGGCTCTGAATAGAAAATATATCGGCTTATATTCAATATCAAATTCTGAAACCAACAAATATCGTATTGGAAATAACGATATAAATATATCTTTCAAATTTCCACAACCATATCGGTATAATCACAAAATCCAACATCGAAGTATCCCGAAGATAATTTCGATTCAAATCCATTCCAATTCGTATATTGGAAATTTCTGGTTATTTTTAAAACCATTTCAAATCTAGTTCAAAACTAGTTCATTTCGTTAAAAATATATTTTTATCTTTTCAAATAGGGAAATTTTCATCCCATTTCTTTCCAATTCATATATTATGATTTTACACAAATTATAGATATTTTTAATAATTTTATCAAGGCCCGTACAGTCGATTTCCAATAATGGTCGTCGAACTGCACTTAGAACGACCTTTTCCAAATTTGGTTTGGATGTAACTCCAAATCCAACTGTTAGATTTCAGATTTCTAATATTCATTGGAAAGCTCTTTTCGATACGAACCCAATGATTCCGGTTTCAGGAGAATCCGACAGTCGGATCTCCCGTAACGCCAATTCGAAGTCAATGGTCGAAATTCGCGAACTGCCGCGGCGCGCGCGTTCTATTCTGGCCATTTAATATATAATATATATATATATATATATATATATATATAATATATATTTCGTCAATTTCAATTCATAACGTATTTTATAATTCGTTTTAAATTCGTTTTCAAAACAATTTCAACTTCATATTCAATTTCGAATCAAAATTGAATATTCCATATCATTAATATATAAATGATAGTATTTTCAAAATTTTATATTTTAAAATCACTTTCTTTTCGATATTCGAATAAAATCGATATAAATATCGATCGCGTCAAAATGGCGCATCTCTAATCAACACGGCTTTATATATTTTAATAACTTCGTTATTCTATTCAACAAATGAGTATTTATTCTATTCAACACATGAATATTTATTCTACTCAACACATGAATCTATATTTCTTTCAACACACGAATATTCTCAACACATGAGCACCGTCAACACACGACTATTTATATTATAATATTCTTTATTTTCCCAATTGGAATGAAGCCCCATCAATTACCATATAATGTTAATTATATGGATTCCACACAACACATGTATATAATGGCACTGACAAATAATCAACCATCATCCAAAGTGCACTACTCTGTATAAGCATCAAATATAGATATCGAACGCTTATAACAGCCTGTCAATCAACCGATCGACATACAACCAATTATTGGGATTAGTGTATGCCGTATTTTATCCCAATACCCGTGTGGGGTTTCAAATCAACAAACATAGATTTTTATTTATTCACATACCCGTTAAAAATTATATTTTTAACGATAAAATATTTTTAACTATATAAATATTTTATTTCATTTCACATCACACAATCAATTTTCACCACAACAAACAATCAAACATACAAGCCATCCATGGTCTGTGGACGACGGGTGTCGGGTGCTACTAAGCACCGTCTGCATCCTAGTATATAATTTAAACTAGAAAAGAAAATTTAAAGTGAGAAATTCACACCGAGGGTTCCACTCCGCTGTGCTTTAATTTTGAACTGTTGAACCGTCTGGATCTATTTGCAATCCTAATATAGTACTTTTTACGATGTTCACAATAAAAATTATATTTTTATTGTTTCATTTCAATAAATAAAAATCATATTTTTATTTGTACTTCATATATTTTTACAACGCTTTATTCTATATAAAAATTATATTTTTATATTTCTACTTCATATGTAAAGATCAAATTTTTATATCATCGCTATAAAAATCACATTTTTACTACTACGTTATATGGGTAAATTTTCTATTTTTATACCGCTACTATATAGATAAAAATTCTATTTTTATACCGGTGTCCATATAACAAAGATCAAATCTTTACTATCTATATAATATAAAAATCGTATTTTTATTCTTTCAATAATACAAAAATCATATTTTGTTTACAATAAAAATCAATTCTTTTCTTCGCTACCTATAAAAAGATAATATTTTTATATACTCTATTATATAAAAATCAAAATTTTAATACTTTTACTTTATAAAAAAATTATGAACTTTAAAATCTCCCTTAATTATTCCATTCAAAACTCAGATTTTTAAAACAATGCAAATAAAATAAAATAGAAAGAAGAAGGAAGTGCTTACTTTTAAATCAATCGGAGAGCAACGGGGGTCTTCGCTGGTCGGGGTTAGCTGTTGGGGGTGCCGGAGGGTTCGCGGATCATTGCAGCGGCGGCGGCGACTCTTACGTGGCCGGTGGTGGTCAGGGCGTGGGCCCAGGGTGGCGCAGCGGGCGGTTTTAGGCGAGGTAGGCTTGGGGCGCGGTTTTTGATAGAGAAAGGGAGAGAGAGGGGAGATCGGGCAAGGAGGGGGTGCGGAGGGGGGGTGGCGACGCCAGCAGAAGCGGCGGCGGCTTGGGTTTAATTGGGGTAGGGGTTTTATCGTACTAAGGGGAGGAGGGAAAGGCAGACGGGAAGAAGGGGGGGGGGTTGGAGGAGGAGGTCGTGGTGGCGCGGGGAGACCCACCTCCGGCGGCGACGGACGAGGCGACGGGGCTCAGCCCCTTTTTCTTTTTTTTTATTTATTTCATTCGATTACAAATGATTGGGTGAGGGCTGAGGGAGAATAAGGGTTTTTATATATTAATTTATATTATTGAATTTCTAAAAGTTGACTTTTTCATTCGACCTCTAAACGAGGCCCACCGCCTGTCGTCCATAGCTATTTACCCCCATTCCGAACACAATGGGATATGTATCGTAAGCTGATTTGATCGTTTCGATCAGTTTTCATCAAAATCAACATATAACTCTATATATTGAATTTGAACACACATTTCAATTTACCGGGGCCACACACGAACTCTTAAAATTCTCCAAAAATATTTTCTAGCCTCGTATTGACGATACGATCCTTACAAAACTAATTTCGTCAAATTCTGAGACCGTTTGAAAAATGGCCATTTCCCAGTCGATTAAAATCAACTAAAACTGGTCAAACGCGTTTTCCTTTGCCACATTCACATATTGATTCGAAAAATTACGAATTTTGGAATTTAGCAATAATTTGACATCACGGATCCAACAAAAGTGGTTTCGTCGAAATCCGAGGTCATTTGCAAAATGGCTATTTTTAAGGGCCAGAATTCCATAACGACTATTCTGAATTTTCCACTGAGCGTAACTTTTGATTCCCACTATGAAATTTCAATTTTTAGGATTCATTGGAAAGATATTCTCGATTAGATTCTAATATTTTTGGTTCGCTAAAATCCGGTTTATTTTGCACCCGGTATGTTCAATTGAAATTTTGAAATCGAATTATCGAACTACCGTGCCATTTTCAATTCCTTTTATAATTTAAAATAAATATATATATATATTGTAACGACGATTCGAATAAATATATACTTCTATTTCTATTCAAAATAAATTTCTCGTCGAATTATTTAAAATAATTCATTTTAAATACTCAAAATTCGTCAAGATTGCCAAAATAAAAAATTTAAATTGGCTCGCATTTTCCGGGTTGTTACATTATTTCCAATGTCTATAGGATGCATTTTTTTTTCTAATGCCCATTGCTTCTAGATCTTGGCGTGATTTGAGGCCATCTTTTGATTTTCCTTTGATATCAAGCAATGTACCAATAATACTTTCACCAATATTTCTCTCAATACGCATCACATCTAGATTATGCCGCAAAGGAAGTGCCTAAAAATTGACAAAATACAAATAATTAAGTACTAAGCAGCAAACATGAATAGAAAACGAAAAGAAATGTGTTTCTAGTTAAATTTCACCTTCCAATAAGGCAAGTCAAAGAAAATGGACCTCTTCTTCCACATTTTACATACTTTTTTCATCATAGTTTTCCTTTTCCTTTCACCTTTCTCTTCCTTTCTTAATTTTTTCCCCAGTCATTAATAATATCTTGAACATCATCAAAGATTTGAACACTAGTTTGTATTTGAGGCCTTTGTCTATTCTCTGTAGTTCCATCAAATAAGTTTTTCCATGATGATACTCATGGTTAGGTTCAAGGAATCATCTATGACCCATGTATGCACGCTTTTTACTAAATGGTAGCCATATTGAGCAGGTATTGACATCACAAATAAGACATGCTCTCTTACCTTTTACAGTGCAACCAGCTAAATATCCGTAAGCTGGAAAATCATTGACTGTCCACATAAGAATAGCATGTAATCTAAATTCACTACGACCATAAGCGTCATACACTTTCACCCCTTTATCCCACAATTTTTTCAAATCTTCAATAAGTGGTTGCAAGTATACATCAATGTCATTTGCTGGTTGTCGTGGCCCAGGAATTAGCAAAGATAGCATCATATTATCTTTGTGCATACAAAGCCACGGAGGAAAGTTGTAAGCAACAAGAAACACTGGCCAACAACTATATCCAAAATTCCAATCACCAAAAGGATTAAAGCCATCAGATGCAAAGCCAAACCTTAAATTTCGTGGATCGGGAGCAAAAGAATGATACATTCTATCAATCGTAGCCCACTAAGTAAAATCCACTGGATGACGCAATTTACCATCTTCACTCTTATGACTGCTATGCCATCTTAGTTGTTCTGATGTTTCTGGGGATGCAAACATTCTTTTCAGTCTTGGTATCAATGGGAAGTATCTCAAAACCTTCATAGGTATTTTGGTTTGCTTCCCATCTTTAGTAATCTTGTTTTTTTTTTCCAGCAAGACTTACCACACTTAGGACAGAAATCACTATTTGCAAGCTCTATTCTAAATAAACAACAATCTTTTACACATGCATGTATCTTCTTATAGCCTAAACCAAATGACTTAAGCAACTTATTTGTTGCATATGTAGAAACGGGAAGCATGTTTTCTTTAGGCAACATATCCTTTAGAAGTTTAAGAAGCTCCGTAAAAGTCGTGTCCGATATACCATTTCGCGCTTTGTGCTTGAAAAGAAGTACTATAGCAGACCACTTTGTGTGGCTTGCACAACCGGGATATAAAGGAATTTCGGCATTCTCCATCATTTCCTTAATACCTTCCCCATGTCTTTCTTCAACATTGGCTTCTACCTCCTCATCATAGATTTGCGCATCAATATACATTCTATAAGTATCGGTCTCACTTTTATTTTGTGATGGTTGTTTTTCTCCATGAAAAATCCATGTATCATAGGTTGGGTCCATTACAAAACAAATCAAGTGTGACACAACTTCCCTTGATATTTACCAAATTAGATTCCTACAATTACGACATAGGCATCTAATTTTTTTTGGGATTCCCTTCACTCGCAGCACGGCTGTAACATCCCGATATTTTTGACCGTTCAAATCGACAATGATCCTCAATGTCGACATAAACAAATCAAAAATAAGGATAGTTATTGGGATTTATATAAATAAAAAAGAAGAGAAGAAGAAGAACAAATACAGAATCTCGTAGCGGAAGGACAAAATATAATAAATAAATAACAATTCATGAAGCTGTTAAAACATACATTTTATTATATTTTACAATGATTATCAGAGTAAATTAACATACAACATACCAATGCATTGCAGCGGAATAATAATAATAATACGTTTGTTGAGCTCCATCTTCATCTTCATAATGGAATCTTCAAAGCAATGGAATCTTCGCTAACTGCAGCTCGGTCTGACCCGAGCGTATTGCAAAAAGAAACACAACAAACACTCGGATCAGAACTAAATCATTCTCATATTAGTTAAATCAAATTTCATGTAATAATATGAGTGCAATAACTTAAGAGATGTTACGGGAATTTCCATCTCTTAAGGATCCGTCAAACTAATACTATATAATATAATACGCTATTATAATAATGTATATGGTTAAATATAACATAATAAAATAATGTAAGCGGGATTACCATTATTACCCTTACACCGTTTATACCGTTGTCGTACAGTTTGCATATAACACACCAGTACGTCGGCGGATAGGGATGCGCCGTGATACGACAACGTTAAATCAAAATCGTAGGGGGCTCGATCATGATAAATATGACAAGGCATCGAGGCAATACCCATCAGTAGTGATTCTACCGGATTGCTGACCCAGGCCGGTGGTAACGCATAGCCGCAACTACCGCCCACCCCAAACATACCCCCAAAATCAATCAAAGGCGCCAATAAATCACAAGTATATATGTGGAATCGACGAAGTATGCCTGCTCAGAGTAGCTAACTCAATTAACCTGGGTATGGCTCCTGTTTTAGTCATTTTAATCATGACCCGAAGGTCAAGGCTATCCATCATCGTTCTCTTTCTTCAAATCCAGTAATCGCCTCCAAATCCATCCAACACCATTTCTGGAACTCCACCACGTACACAGTTGTTAAAGTGGTTTTCGGTATTGACAGAGAGTATGACAATATCCGATCTCGGTCTCTTTAACAACCAAACGTTTACATTTTTCACACCGGTCAGTTCTTTTACATTTCAAAGGGGTTCATACTTCATATCAAAATATTAGATTTTCAAAATCATTCAATATTCAAGATAGAATATTATTCATACTAAAATCTCCATTTAAACCAGTTAAAATCTTGAAACAATTCCAACTTTAATAATTTGAATATTAAAATAGTTAACAGTATATTTAAAATAGTTTAGATATATAATTGAAATAGTTTGAAAATAAATAGTTTGTAATTAAAATAGAATTTATCAAATTTATTAAATATATAGTTAAAAAATTAAGTAATTTATAAAATAAATAGTAAATGTTAAAATGATTTATTTAAAGTAATTTATAAAATAAAATAGTGATAAAGTAAAATAGTTTATAAAGAAAATTAATTATTATTAAAATAGTTTATAAAATGATTTTGAAATACTATTGTTGGAATTAGAATCGTTTCTCTAACATTTTCAATTAAACTTGAAGTCAAATTTCAAAACTTCAATTCAACCAACTCAATTTTTAATAATTCCACTGATTAAAATTCCAATTTACATTCAATTCGATCAAATTAATTCAATAGTTACATAATCAAGTTCTCATTTTCAATGATTTCAATTTATAACAAATATCAAGTTCACAATTCATATATAATTCAAACCAATGTTGATTCATAACAAATTTCAAAGGTGGGTGAAACCATTCAATTTCAATAAATTCTATTTACATTTTATTTCACTTTATTTAGCTTCATTTACAATACTAATTTATTCTCCCTTTTTTGTTTATATTTCAAAATTCAAGGTTCAAGTTCAAGGAAAAATAAGTTATAAACATCGCTTATTTTGTCTTTAAATCAATATTTCAAAATTCATGGTTAAAACAAATTTTATTTAACCAACCGGTGTCCGTATATAATTTTCTATCCTATGGCCAAGTGATACTTAAATTTTAATTTTAGTATTTGGGAAAGGATATATATCATTTCAATCCAAATCAGGGTCATAGGTATTTATCATTTCAACCACCGTTCTTAATTCATTTTAATGATTAATCCCGAGTTTATTTGATGCCCGTAACATCTACGGTAAAGATTGGGATTAATCAACACAACAATGGTCATATATAAATAAATGTGAATAACAGGTAAATTCACACAATTAACATCAATATGTCAAACATATCAAATTCAAGTCATTCATCACATCAATACATACAAACAGTCAAATAGCATATAAATTTACCAATTATCAGGTGTCAGGTTTTAAAACAGCAATTAAATGTCAAATTTTAACTTAACTGTAAAATTAAATCTAACAGTCAAATTTAATTACGCTATCGATGCAAATCAATATAAATATGTAATTTAACTGTCAAACATCAATCCATACAATCATATCATGACATGATATTAATTTAACTAACAATCAAATATTTTAGTTAGGTGTGAGTTGAACTCACCTTCAGTGGCACAGAAATAGAGATGATAACAGAGAGGCGTAGAAATGAACGGCACTGAAACTTCAACGAACTGGACAAACAAATTATGGTCAAGACCAGTACAAACGTAGCGAAGTTATATTTCACAAAAAAAAAAAGAAAAAAAAAGATATATATATATATATACATATATTGCGCATGGAAGTCTAACCCAACTAAACAAATTATGTATGTCTAGTTTATAATTCCTATAGGTTACATTTCACAACAACCTTTCATGCTTACAACTTTATTTTATCATAATAATGGTCTCACTTTGACAAAATGCCTAGGTATAGTTTACATTCCTATCCAATATTATATGTACCAATAAATCTTAGCAAATGCCCTCTTTTTTTTTTAGTATACACAAAATGCATATGCACAGGCACAAAAAAGAAAACTTTGTTTCCTACTCTTCAAAAGTTTCAACACGCAAGTGTAAATGTACAACATAACTTAACAACATGTTCTTACACGCTTGGTGTATATTATTATAAGATTAACAAATGAATCCATGCTACAGCAAAACTATAATCCTTTTTTTTTTATAAAACACAAATATGAAATACGTGGTACTAATTTTCTTTATTCTTCCCAAAAGTTCACATGCATGTACAACATGTTTATATCTTTTAACTTCCTTCCACTACTTATAAAAAAAATATTATACCCATGATTGTACATGGGTTATGCATGGGGAAGGATGATATTTCCATGCTATAACAAACTTAGAAAAACTAAAAGTGTTCATTTTTTTTTATTTGACAAAACATTAAGAACAACGTTGGTAATCAAAATTTTTTTTTATAAAACATGGCAATTCGAATTGTAAGGGAAAAGAGGAGCATTTCAGAATGGGAAAGATAGGCGAATCTTTGTTAAGGTTTCATATCAAAACAAAAGGAACAAAGTGAAGAAAAATAAACAAATAGTAAGGCATGGGTTCGTTCGGAATTTATTCACAAACTTTTCAAATTTACGTATTTCGATGCGATAAAAAAAATAGATTAAAGAGAAATAATATTTTTAAATCAGCGTATTACCTGAAGATGTAGATCTACACACAAGAATTTAGACGGAGAAGAGAAGTTTGGAGGAAGAGAACGAATAGTCTTTTCTCAGTAAAAAAAGAAAAAGAAAAATAATATACAAAAGGGAACAACCATGTAAATGCTTTCTTAAGGCTTTTCAAATTTATTCCCCTTTTAACGTCAATAAATGGCTTTTGAAATTTATTCCCCTTTTAATGTCAATAAATGGATTTTCCAATTTATTCCCCTTTTAATGTTAATAAATGGATTTTCAAATTTAAAAAAAAAAAAAGAGACGGCCATTTTCATAGCAATGAACATGAAGAGATCTAAATTAGGTTAATATCTAAGATCATTTATAGGCAGTGACATTTCAAAGGTAAATTAATTTATAAAATTTCAATTTCCTTTTATACACCTAAAATTTAATACCAAACATCAATGAATTAATCCTAATCTAAACCAGGACTTAAATTAGTTATGGAATAAATGGCATATACTATAAATCTCAAATTAAATTACAACAATCGCAATTGAGCATTTAATTCTAAAACAACCAATTCATTTTATTTTAGTCTTACAATTTCACTATAAATTTCTAATTTATAAATTATATTTTAAATTCACACTGGTTTTACGTTTTTATTTATAATTTATATCCCATGCAAACATACCATTTATTACTTATTAATTCACCACTTTACTTGTAGCATTCATTTTATTTCTACCTTACTATTATAACTACCACTTTTAATTTATAATAAGTGCGATACTTAATTGTATTGATTCTAGTTGGTTACCATATCAATACCAAATAGTTAATGTTTGATTTGTTCGTACTTTCCAATTTTTATAGCAATATAATTTCCAAATATATATATTACAACACAATGTAAAATGCACATTAATCCATATATATATATATATATATATATATATATATATATATATATATATAAACATAGTATATATATATATATATAAACATATCCTATGCATTGATTAGTTACCAAATCAATTGAATTTCAATTGTAAATTAAATAAATCAATTTCATCCAAACATTTTAATATTAATTACAAATTTCAATATTTATAATTACAAACCAATTGTAATTTCATTTACAATAACTACAATTTATTATTATTGTAAACAACTAGCATACATTACTTAATCAAATTAATTATGTTACAAATAAATTTACATAATTAATTCATCAAATTTTGTTTATAACCATAAATACTCAAAAATCATAATAAATTGAAAAATTAAATAATAGAGAATTACGGGTTGTTACACTCTCCCCCACTTAAAACTTTTCGTCCTCGAAAAGGCGCAATAAGGGATTTGTCCATTCATATATATTTAGCCATATAATTTCTTATTCAACTTGTATCTTCTGTTAGTTTACATAACCAATTTCATAATATTTTTGTTCAGAATAGTGAATTACCAAACAACGATTTTTCTGAAAATTGAATTACACATATATTAAAATTTACAAGTCGAAATTTAAAATTTTCTCTTTCATTGAAAAAAATTATGTTCCAATAGATTCAAAAGATTCTTGTTTAAAAAATTTCCAACTTATTTTAGACTCTATACATTCATTTAAACTTCAATTTGGAAAATTACAAACTGCCGCTACGCGACGAGCTCATTTTTAATTAAATTTAATTAATCCGTTCAACCTTTGTTAAGTTTATAAATTATAAGCCTATACACTTATATTTCCACAAAACCAAACATTAACATCAATACATTTAGCTTATTACCAAATAATTCGCTTAATTAATTTTTCATTGGTTCAATTTATTCATGTTACTTAGTAAAAGAAACGCCAACCCTCTGCTTGCGACGACTCAAATGGGGCTCCGCGCTCTATCTGCTATCAAGTGAGTTGGCGCACTTCAGTTGACAAAAGCGAACAACATAGCGTAGCGCCCGCTGAGAACTTTTGTATGAGAAGTCACTTTTCGATCAAACCTATCGACCAATTCACTAATCGATTGCTAGTCGAATTAAATTAACTTGATACTTGCTCCTCTCACATCTCCGTTTGTGTTCGCAACTCATTCATGATTCATGAGCGGGTTTGAACAACTGGCGAACCAGGTTCTTCCTGAAAGCTCATTGTATGAGCGCGACCTTCGGGTCTAGAGAAGACGGTTAAATTGTCTGGTCTAGTATCAATCTGCGATTGAATCATTGATTGGCTTAAGTTGATGGTTCAACTCTTTGTGAGTCCTCCTTCGAGTAGTCCGTGCAATGGGAACGGCTCGGAGAGGTTTTTGAGTGGAATCAGAAACGAAAGCCAGATGCGAAACACATGACGAGGAATCTAATCAACGGGAGAGTTTGAAAAGTAGTCAACACTAGTCAATTATTCTGGTATCAAATATCTTACGAAGAAATTCGTCTCACGATCTTGTATAAATAACAAGAAATTGTTCGGGAGAGAAATCTTAATATTAAGGTTTTGCTACTAGAATAGTGAAATAGCGAAAAAAACATACTCTACTCTTTCGAAAATGGAATCCGAATTCTCTAAGCGTGTGCAGCAAGCTAGGTTTGAAGATTTTATTATCACTATGGCGGATGCATACAGAAATTACGAGTTTTATCTTCCCGCTTTCTTAGACTTCCGTGGTCGAATCTCTAGTAACGCTCCGGTCTCTTACATTTTCACGAGCGTGATATCTCTAAATCATTGATTATGTTTTCGAAGACTGAGGAGGAATATTATTCAGGTAGTAACTCATCCCAGAAGAATCCGCTTTTATTACAATTATATGCTACAGCTGCTTTTAAGCATCAGAAATTGACTTCGTATAAGGCTGCTTGTGAGTGGTATAATCAGCATAAAGATAGGTTTCAGGATGATTCTACGTTGATATCATTTGCATCGAATGCAAGTGATCCTTTTCAGTTCATGTGTATCCTTTAGAAAAGTGGATTTCTCCACTCTCATGTATTCTTTATCGGTAAGTCAAGATGCATCTGCTCATGAGTTATTTTCTGCTTAACCAGGAAATAGCTCGGCTAACGAATCAGAGCTTACAGTTGTTTGTTCATCAATCTCCAATCAAGACAAACCGGGCACTACGGTGAGACGTGAAAAGACCCGATCCCATTCCGACCTCGATATGTGGAATCGTCTCACACCATATGTACTTAAATTGTTCGGGAGACGTGGTCAAAGCCCGGTGGGCGCATTGGCACGAGTGCTTCCACGAGTGGTGTTACGCGAAGTCTCTCTCATGCCCAGAATAGACAGCAATAGTTCGGAGAATCATAGAATGGACTTGGTATACTAGGCGCCTCTTCTGCTCTTCCTGTCCTAAATAACGTCAGTCTCATATAGCTAGAATTTGAATCAAATTCAACAAAGCAGATCAATCAAAGAAGTTGAAAAGCCAGTTCCGCAATTAATATACTGGATGTCACGAAATACCTTTTCACTCTTGTTCTTATCCGAACATCTGCGCCAATAAGTAGGGCCATATTCACGAGAGTGCTAAGATCAAAAGTTCTCTAAGGCCCGGAAGATGGGCCTATTGGACGCCACGAGGTGTGCTGGTCGTATCCTATCATCATTTTACCTAGTGGACATGCTCGTCCAAGAGAGATTTGCGCTTGTCCTTGCTAATTAGTCTGTTGTCGCTCGTCCTGTCTATCCTAGTTGCCTATCTCCGTCACCAAGGGTTTGCACCGTAAATTGGTACAGCTCGTTTTGCTGATTATGAGATGAAACTTTGAACTTTAAACACAAACACAGAGCCTTTCTGGCAACTGTTCACTCCTATCATGAACCCCCTACCTGAAAACGCAAACCCGAATCCGCCTTGCTGGCAGCAGGCAATGGCTGAAGAACTGGCAGCACTACTTATTAGGGGAGAGAACAATAATAAATCATCAGACATGGGGCTTAGTTCCTCTTTTTTCAGGAAAAAACTGCGATCGGTTGGGTCTATCAAGCCACTCTGATGCTTAAGTTATCTAAGGGGGGTTGCACGGCCATATACAAAATTTTCCACAGCTTGCCTATATTCGCTTGTCATTCTACAAAACAAAAAATGTATTAGTACTCATTCTTAAATACTTATAGTGTGATGCTAGGGCACCTCGTTTTCTTCTTGCCAATACCAAAATTTTATACTACATGCTTCTTAACACCAAACTCATTCATAAATACTTATATTTATTTATAATGGTATTAAGTAGTACATAAAATTTATTGTACTTATTATTTTGTTCGTGGTATTAGTAAGAGGAAAATGATGTGCCCTTAGCATCACACTACTTATAACAATGGAAGTAACAGCCAAAATGATGAAACCTTGGTAGGTTGACCCATGCTTTGTCCATCTTGGTAAAACAACGCCTCTAATTTTCGGACCTATAGGAAATAATTATGCTCAACATTATTGTACAACTTGGTTATATGCAGCCATCTTGGTAGATTACCCCTCTTATGTAACAAATATTAACTTATATATTTGTTATAATTTAATACCTCAAATGATCATATATGGTTCAACAGTTCATTAATGAATTAGTTAAACTTAGTAATGAAGTTGATAGTTTTATACATCCATATCCTTATTCTCTCTCTCTCACTCTCTTTCATATCTCATTCCCAAATTTAATAACGGTTGTTTCCAAACTTAGTAATGAAGTTGTCAGTTTCTTATTTACTGCTCTACTGTTTTTCTCCATCGTTTATGTTTATTTATATTTCTTTCATTATCATTCTAGCTCCTGTCAGTAGATCGTAACTAACATAATTGGAAAGTGTACACAATGTACATCACATACTAGAGATAACTCCATAGCAACCAACCCGTTGATCACCCTATCTCCACCTAGTTGACCAGATCCAAGGGAACTAAACCAAAACTGCTCCACCAGATCAGCATACAAACCAATACACTACCTATCTAATATATTTATTATTTATTTTGTTTATCAATTTTAACTTTTTATACATGAGCAGGAACTGGAGCCGGTATCAAACAAATAAAAAGTGTGATGATGAAGTTGTTAAATTAGGCAATCAAAATACGATAATTCAGAGAAGATCCCAAAGCATTGCTGATCTTTTTAATTCAGAGAAGATCCCTAAACATATGTTTAGCCTCATAACGAGGTAGGTACTTATATATCAATTATTCAGGGGCAACAAGGATATATAATTAACCAGCATACTTATGCTACAGGTGTATTTATAACAAACATAGGGTATATATAACGTACAAGTACACTTAGCAAGGAATATCTATCAAATAAGACATGAAATACAAGTAACAAGTATACTTCCAGTTTAATTCATCAAGTATGCACATCAACAATTATTGTGGTCTAAGTCTAATATGTAGGGGACAAAACTAAGTACATACATGACTTCTGGTTTCTAAATACACAAGGTAACAAATGCTCGGATTTTTTTCTTTTTAGGTTATACTGATATTTCAGAATGCCAATATATCAACCCATATATATATATATATATATATATATATAACTCAGTAAATGTCAAAGTGTAATCATTAATATAGGTAGGATGTCAATATGGGCAAGACAGCATACCACCGATTACCATATTTTAGAAGTTAGCAAGAAGGTTATGGGAAGGAATTTAAGTTCCAAGACCAAACATGTTTACTCATTTCGTAAAACTACATTGGAAATAGTTTTATAAAATTCCTTTAAATACGCTATGCTTTAGTTGGACAATACATGACAGGGCAGCTGGGTACATGCTAAACTAACATGTCTACAAGTTTCTACCGAATATACAGTGTGACATATATTCAGTTTTCAACTAAACCCACAGAAATAAACTAGTGCAACAATAATTATGTATAGCTAAAATCAAGTGTGTTTTCAGTTTTAACCAAACAATATGGGTGTTTTATCTTTACAAATCAAGGAAGAATTTGCATGGTGAAACAGTTTAGATAATGGCTTTAGCAAGGCTAACAAAACTTATCAAGATGACCACAAGGGACAATGCATGTTAATTTAATAACAATGTAGTTGTAGGAATTTCAATGTAGACCAAATGCAAAAATATATAAGCGTTCCCAATACAGATGCATACATATATATGAAATACACACACACACACACACACATTACCCCGTCTTAACAGCATGTACATATATGAACCTGGTTTAAGGTCTCGCCAATTACATAAATATACTATATGTATAGGTGTATATCTAATAAATGATTAACCAGTATTAGCCCATGCTTTTTGTAGTTGAACTTAATCCTGACTGTAAACAAAAATAATGCCGATATAATGTATATATATTCCAACCTATAAAGTCACTACCGCAGTACAAAGTATGAAATGCAAGTGAACAAACTTTGGTCATTCTAACATACAGGCTTATGGCAAATACTCTAGCACCACAGAGTCGTACAAGGCATGCAGGTTTACTTTTAGTGATTAGTTTTTGAAAGTGACATAGCATTTCAAATAAATAACATCCTGGAGAGAGGCAATCTATTTATGTAGTTAGCTATATTCATTTAAGCAGCTATGTACCTCGAGTCCTGCTGTGCATGTTAGAGATTATGTGGAACTCGTGTTAGTGATTACCCAAACTCGTAAAATTCAAAAAGTCAATATCATAAACTAAATATACAAACTCAACGTATGACCAAATACATGTTTATACATATTTGCACGTATATATGCATATATATGATCCAATTTCATATTTCAGGTCCAAAATGAGTGTGACTGCAAATGGACAGGAATGACAGTTGGTTGAAGAAATATGGATATGAAAATAAACAAATAATAAATGGATGAAAGGATTTGGTGAGATCGAAGAAACATAATGGGTAGTCAAGAAGGAAAAAATAAGCAGTAGTGGAAATGTAGATCTCTGGCGTGATTAATTGTCAAGTGATGGACAGATTAAGAAGGAAATGTACAGTATTAATGACAATGAATTGTTATGATTTCACATGGAAAGTAACAGTTTCAGCACAATTAATTTTTACATCTTACATTAAAATATGAACTTTATAATAGCAATTCCAAGGATAGAGTCAAGAATTAATTCATCTCTATGACTTCCTCATCTTTCCTTAGCATAAAAATAAGTGATAATACAACATACCCTCAGTTTCTTGGTCATTATTGAGGTTTGTCATCAAATTATATACAAAGTTCAACCTAAAAGGAGCATTGTTACAATCAATATGACACGGTAACATAAGCCAAAAAGTTGGTCAAGCTTTGCATTTGTAAGGGATTGGATATATGGGAAATACTGTCGGGGAGCGTTCTCATGATTATCAGCGAGAGGGAAATAGTAAAATTACACGAATGCAATAGCGGAGGGAAACAGTAAAATTACAAGCACATACAATTAGAACAATGAATAAAAATTTACCAGTGAGAGAATGCAGGCAAGATATGTAGGAGATCGAGCAGCGGACAACGGAAATAGAAACAACGACGAGCAGTGTAGCCGTAGAAAGAGTAATTTCGATGAATCGAGCAGTGGCGACGTGAAGTGGCGGCCTGATTATCGAAAGCGGAATTAGGGTTTGCGGTGGAATACGAGAAAAGGAGAAAGGGAAATAGAAACGATGGAAAAGGAATGAATATTGAATCGAAACGATGTCAAAAGGCACAAGTTGTATCAACAGTGGGAAGATTAATTGAACGATGGAAATTGTCTAAGTGTCAGGGGTCAGAAATCAGTTTGGAGCTGAGTTATGTTTAAGTATTCACAAAAAGCGTTTTCAACATTATGCTTTGAATTGTGCCACATTGCAAATTAATAATTATTATTTACTCTTAGTTATTAATTATTATATATTTATATTTAATTTTTATTGTTTATTAAAATCTTATTTATTAATTATTATAAATGTTATACTTATTATTAATATTTTTATGAATTATTATATAATTTAATTGCCAAATATTAAATATTACTTCGTACTTAAAATTGACAAAAGCTGGCAGATCGAAAGCAATGCCAGGGACTACTTACGACATTAAGTTTACATGCAAATAAAAAAAAATCTATCCAAAGCGCACAAACTAGCGCGGTTGTTAACTGCTGAATAAACAAGTTTGCCAAAATTATATTTATTGAAACTGCTAAAATAGTTACTAACAAATCAAATATTACTTATTAATAATAGTTATTAATTAACTTTTACTTATTTCTACTTAGTTAATTATAATTGAGAGTAATACTTATTATAAAGCTTATGTTACTATTAATTAATTAATGAGTATTTAACATACATTAACTATTAAAAATAAATTACTACTTATTAACTATTAATTATTTAATAATAATTAATAAATATTATTGATTCCTAAGTTTATTATTAATTATTATTATTATATATTAATATAATTAGTTACTAAACATAGATATTTGTAATAGGCATCTATTACAACTAATAAAACGAAAAGTTGTGATATATATGTTTATTACAACTTTAGAGAGCTGACAGTTGTAAACAAACAGTTATTACAATAGTGCTTTTGGCACAGTTGTAAAAAAGCATTTACTACAACTGTGCTTTTCGCACAGTTGTAAAATTAAAGTTGTAATATGGTGTTTTTGTTGTAGTGTATAACATATAAATTCTATATGCATGCACAGTCATTCATCAAAATACGACATCCATATGATGATTCACGAAATTTCATCCATAGAAAATTAAAAATGCATACATGTCCATATGCAATATGTACGTGACTAAGTCGATCTAGTGTCTAATGTGTGTATATGCATCCACGAGGAAACACTTGCAACCATTAATCATAACATGTTTCAAACACATGTTTCCAACCATTGGATTCTACCTAAGGATCGAAAGGTTCAAACGATAGGATAAATAAACTAGAACGATAGAAGAAAATGCAAAGTAAAAGCTTGGACAAGAAGTCAAGAAAGTACTTTCAAAAATAAAAGGATAAGAAGCGCGAATCCTATCTTTGGGTTCCCACATCGCATCTTCGTGGCCTATTCCTCATTGCACTTTGACCAATCGGATTTCCTTGTTACGTAGCTTCTTGATTTATGTTCCAAGGGTATGAGTAGGAACTCATCTCACTAACGTTTCCGTCTCAACTTCTACGTCCTCAAGAGTGCTTGGCTCTACTGTCTTTGCCATATCATGGAGACATTTCCTCAAACTGGAAACATGAAATACATCGTGTACGCCCGCCAGTCTATCCGGAAGCTTAATCCTATAAGCCATTTGGCCTATCCTCTCCACTATAGGGAATGACTCTACAAATCTCAGTGCCAACTTCACGACTGAGCCAAAGCGAACTACATTCCTTAGCGGTGACACTTAAATGAAGACCATTTATCCCACTTCGAATTCCAAATCAGTCCTCCTTTTATCAGCATAAGATTCATGTCTGTCTTGAGCGGCTTTCATTCTTCGACGGATAAGATCAATCTTCTCGGAAGTATCTCGAATCATTTATGGTCCAAGCAGAAGTCTGTCTGCAGATTCCCATCAACAAGTTGGTGATCTACAAGGTCATCCATATAATTCTTTGATGGGTGTCATGCATATGCTTGATTGGTAACTGTTGTTGTAGGAGAAATCCACCAAGGAAGGGGCTCCTCCCAAGTCCATCCAAAGTCCCTCCAAAGTCTAGGATACACAGTCTTAGGTGATCCTCATGAACTCTATTAACCCTTTCAATCTATCCATATATCTAAGGGTGGTATGCTATGCTCAAATGTAACTATGTACTTAATGCCTCTTGCAAGCTCTTCCAAAATTCACAGGTAAAGATGGGGTTGCAGTCACTTACTATGCTGGAAGTTACCCCCATGCAATTGAACTATCTCTCGAAGATAAAATGACACTAGCCAAGCAGCCGTACTTTTACTCTTAACAGGAATAAAATGAGCGCTCTTCATAACTCTATCCACTATCACCCAAATGCTCGTATTTTCCTTCCTTGATCGGTGAAATCCATCACTGGAATCCATAAAGGTTCTCTCCCATTTCCATTGTGGGACATCGAAGGGCTGAAGCAATTCGCTCGGTTTCTTTTGTTCAGCCTTTACTCTTTGGCATATCAAGCATCGAGCTACAAATGTCGCCACATACTTCTTCATGTTAGTCCAAAAGAAAACCCACTTTGTCTTGATACATTTTGTCACTGCCCGAATAGATAGTCATCCGAGAATGATGAGCTTCCTTTAGCACTGCCTTTGGCAATTCCCCAATCTTAAGGACGCATAGCCTTCCATCTCGTCTTAGCCACCCTTTATCATCCACAATATATCTAGCAAGGTGACCAGAAGTCTCTCCTCTACTAAGCTTGTCCAAGATGTCTGAAATTTGTAGGTCCTTCCGCTGCATATATCCAACGCGCTCCAATAGAGTAGGTCGCACCTCCAATGATGTTAACAATCCCAATGTGAAATCCGTGGGTGGCTTAAAATCAAAGGTCGAGATGTACTCCAAGCTTTGTCTTTCTACGAGTAGAGGACTTAAAGTCATCATCTGCCTACTCAATGCATCCGCCACTACATTACCCTTGCCTGGGGTATAAGCTATCTCGAAGTCATAGGAAGCTAGGAGCTCCATCCACCGTTGCTGCCTTAGATTGAGATCCTTCTATTAATTATTTGAGCGACTTATGATAGGTTTATAGCTCAAATAATTCTCCAAGTAGATAGTGCCGCTAAGACTTCAATGTGAACACTATTGCAGACAACTCTAGATCATGGTAGGGTAGTTCTTCTCATGAACCCTTAACTGCCTGCTTCCGTAACATACTAGCCTTCCCTCTTGCATTAGAATGGCATCAATCCATGTGCCACAAGCATCTGCGTAGACCGTGAACATCTTGCTTCAATCCGGGAGAGTCAGAACTAGGGTTGTTGTCAAAGCCCATTTCAATCTCTGAAAGGCATCCTCACAATCAATGCTCCACGAAAAAGCCAAGTTCTTTTTCGTTAATCGGTAAGCAGGGTCGATACCCTTGCAAAATCCTTGATAAACTTTCTATAGTAGCCTGCCAACCCTAGAAAACTTCTCACCTTCATCGCATTCTTTGGAGCCCTCTAATCTTGAACTGCAACAACTTTAGTGGGGGTCCACTATTATCCCGTCTTAGAGACCATATGCCCTAGGAACCTTACTTCCTTTCTCCAAAAGTGACACTTAGAAAATTTCACCTTGAGTTGATGTGATCGGAGAGTGCTTATAACCTCTCCTAAGTGTCGGCCACGCTCCTCCTCCTTATCCTTGGAGAAGATCAGAATGTCATCCAAAAAGACCACCACAAACTTGTTCAGAAACTCCCTAAACACCCTACTCACCAAGTCCACAAAATAGGCGGGTGCATTGGTTAGCCCAAAAGGGATAACCAACCATTCAAAGAAACTGTCTGGAGTTATGAATGTAGTTTGATAAATGTTGTCCTCTACTACTCTCAACTGATGAAACCCCGTGGCCAGATCCATCTACGAGAAAACCCATGTGCCAACCAGCTGATCAAACAGGTCGGCAATTCTCGGTAGCAGGTGACTATTCTTCTTAGTGAGCCTATTTAGCTCCCTATAATCCACACATAGATGAAGTGAGCCATCTGCCTTAGTTGTAGGGACGACTGGAGCTCCCCACTCTGAAATGCTTCACCTAATAAAACCTTCCTCGAATAGCTCCCCTACTTGCTTGCTAATTTCCCTTCTCTCTTTAGGAGCCTTATGGCGCACTGGTAGAGAAATTAGCTTTGCGTTCTCCACTAAGTAAATATGGAAATCTATATCATGCCTTGGTGATAACCCCTTAACCTCCTTAAACACGTCCATATAGTCTCGAACTATGGGCACAGATTGCAAATCGTTGACAGATGTATCAAGTGATTGTCGAAAACTAAGCATCACCGACCTCTATGGGTCGCAAGAAATTTCGAGAGTTCTACCATGAAAAGTAAGAAATCTAACTACTCTCTTTTAACAATCAAGAATGGCACCATACATGGCTAGCCAATCCATGCCTTGAATCAAATCATAGCCATAAAGCCCAACACATATGCATCGCATTCAAACTCGAAGCCCATAATAGAAATTCTCTAACCCCTACACATCACAGATAAATGATTTAATCCTCCTATGGGGTTCGAGACTACTACGGGATCAGAAATTATACTAGTATTAAGGTGCACACTATCTACTAAAGAACTGGATATAAATGGATGTGAAGCATCAAAATCAAATAGGGTTCGAACATGACAGTAAAGGGGGAAATCAAACCTTCAATCGTGACTTTCCTACCTCAATCAGGTTCACTGGCTTCTAAAGCATGCACTTGTCCAGAAGTTCCTGCCCCTTGTCCTTGCTTGCTAGGGCATTGTTTGCTAAAATGTCCTTCTTATTCACAATTAAAGTAGACATTCTCTTTCCTTTGTCAGTCCATCACAAAATGACCCATAGCACCGTAACCATGACATTTGACATCCTTCTTGATTTGAGCCTTGTTAGGCTTTCCACCTTTCTTCTATTACTTTCCTTTTCTAGGCTACCATTTTTGTCTCTCGCCCTTAGGGGTGAGCGTTCGGTAAGTTTGGTTGGTTTGAAGGTCAAAAAACTCAAACCGAATTGAAACCAAATTATTTCCAAACCGAACCGAATCTAACCAAATCAATTTCGGTTAATTCAGTCGATAACCGATTTAATTGAACTTGATGGATATATTATTATTCAAATGATGGATTCACCCAAAGTAAAACATAAATTCATGTTTGGAGAAATATTATATAGTAAGTATGTCTATGATAAGATTTGATCTATTTGCAATAAACGACTTTTTATTATATATATAAACTAATTATTTAAAGTACTGCAATACCATAAAATTAGATAATAAATTAAATGTTCGGTTAAATCGATAGACAAAAAAATTTATTTTACAAACCAAATTCAAACGGATTTAATTTTAAAAGCAAACTGAACTGACCGAAATGAAACGGTTGGGTCATTTAATTCGGTTTTGGATCGAATATTGCTCACCCCTACTTGCCTTTATTTTGTACCTCTGCAGTCTTATTTTCTTTCTTTTCCTCATTACCATCCTCTTGCATAAGCGCCATATCAACTAGCCTTTTGAATGTCACCCTAATTACATCAACCACTTACAAAGTATTCAAATCTGTCTATTAAAACAA